>MU743320.1:10013-26337 GCA_026770625.1 Nicotiana glauca
GTGATGCAAAGTGTGAATTCAGCAGAGTTATGCAGTCATGTTTGAGTACAGCGTATAGTGATTGGTACGATGATCGTATGTTGGAAACATGCCTGGTATGGAACTCCGGATGTTGGGATTGGGCTCTAAGGCTTATTTTCTTGAAAAAAAGGAATATCTTCAGAATTTATCGAGCCAATGTGCTCAGCTAAGTTGTGGTAGCACGGGGAGGTGCATGAGAAGTTAAACATCAAGAACAGACTAATTTAGTATAGTTCTCAGCACGTATTCGAGGACGAACATATGTTTAAGTGGGAGAGAATGTAACAACCTGACCGGTCGTTTTGAGCCCTAGCATATTGTTCAGTAGTCTGAGTCCATGAGCAGCTTCATTTCAGGTATTATGACTTGTTCGCATGGTCAGAATTTAAATTCAGGAAGATCGGAGTTAAATTTAAATGAAAATTCTCATTTGAGAAGCTTAAAGTTGAAAGAATGAAATAAGATTGGATTTTTGAGTAAACGACCTCGGAATCGAGATCTGAAGGTTCCAGCAGGTTCGTATGATGATATCGGACTTGGGCGTATGCCCGGTTTGAGTTTTGGGTAACCCGAGAGCGTTTTGGCGCCTATTGTGGAAGTTAGCATTTTGGAAGAATTTTTTAAGTTTGGCTCGGAGTGCATTTCAGCGTTATCGATGTCCGTTTGGGATTTCGAGACTGTGAATAACTCCATATGGTGATTCTGGAGTTGGGAGCGCGATCAGAAGTGAATTCGGAGGTCCGTCGGCCCTTTTGGAGCAATTTGGCTAAAGTTAGAATTTGAAGGTTTTTGAGAAGTTTGACCGGAGGTTGACTTTTTGATATCGTGGTCGAAATCCGATTCCACAAGTTGGAGTAGGTCTCAATGTCAAATGTGACTTGTGTAAAAATTTGAAGTCAATTGGACGTGATTTGATAGGTTTAAACATCAGAAATAGAAGTTGGAAAGTTCAAAGTTCATAAAGCTTGAATCGGGGTGTAATTCATGGTTTTAGTGTTGTTGTTATGATTTGAGGCCTCGAGCAAGTCCGTAATGTATTTTGGGACTGGTTGGTATGATTGGTTGGGGTCCTGGGGGCCTCAGATGGATTTCGGGTGGCTAACAGATCGAATCCGGAGTTTGAAGAAGTGCTGAAGCAGCTGGTATCTCGTATTTCCGCTTCCGCGGAAATGGGACCGCAGAAGCGAAGAAGAAGCCGCAGAAGTGGACGAGGGCGAGGGCAGCCAGGACCGCAGATGCAGCCCTTGATCTGCAGATCCGGAACCGCAAAAGCGGTTGGCTTATCACAGAAGAGAAAATGGGCTTGAGCCAGGGACCGTAGAAGCGAAATATTTTCTGCAAAAGCGAGAATGCGGAAGTGGGATTATTTCCGCAGAATCAAAAATCCCTGGTGGCAGAAGGTTAATTTAAAGTCGGGGATTGGCCATTTCTCTCATATTTCTCATGGCTTGGGGCGATTTTGGAGAGCTTCAAGGAGGGGATTTTCGTCGTCAATGTCAAGGTAAGTTATCCCCATCACTTTTGTGTTAAATATATCAATTATGTATGGATTTAAGCATGAAGATTAGTGTAAATTTGGGGTTTTGGTTGAAAACCTAGGAAATTAGAAATCTTGGATTTTGATTACGATTTTGAGTATGGAATTAAGAGAAAATTATATATTCGAGTTCCTAAGGTTATGGGTAAATTTATCTTCGAAAAGTTTTGGATTCCAGGCACGTGAGCCCGAGGGCGTTTTGGTCAACTTTCCAATCGGGGTTAGGAATTGGTATAAATTAGCTGTAAAGTATAATTGAGCATATATTAATGGATTTGTATGATCGTTGGCCAGTTTTGGAGCATTGTGCGTTGGTGCAAGTCTTCGGAAGAATGTAGAATGCCGGTTTTGGATCTTCGGAGCGAGGTGAGTCTCCTTTCTAATATTGTGAGGGGGAATTTACCCCATAGGTGAGTTAAATTGGTTATGTGATCCTATTTGTGGGAGTTACGTACGCATGAGGTGACGAGAGTCCGTACGTAGTTACTATTATGCTATTGTCCGGGTAGTCTAGAACCCAAAAAGCATGTTATACTTGGATTACTGTGAACCCATTGATAGTTTGAATTGTTTAAATCACCTTGAATTGGTAAAGGAATTTAAAGAGATTTAATATTAAATTTTCCCTGAAATGTTAAAAAGAGAAATTTGTCTATTTGGTTGATTATCCCCGATAAGCTCTTAATTTCCTACTTGAGCATATATTTTATGTGTGCCTGCGTTGCATGGATGATTCGCGAGCAGGATATGTGTTTATTTATGGAACGGGCCGAACGCCTTGGTGAGAATAGATGCATCTATGGTTCATGCCGCTCGACCCTCGGCAGTGCACAATTTACATTTTTGTTGGAGCGGGCCGTCGACCTCGGTATTATTTGCGCGTGTTTATCTATTACTTAAAAATTGTAAATGTGGAATTGGCCCTACGTGGCTTGATATAAACTGATAAGATAATAAAGAACAAACTTTAGAAGCCCTGGATTTATTGTTGAAGGTGTTTACCTATTTTTCTGGCTTCACAATCAGAACTTCTATACAAATCCATGATTTTCCTCTTACTTATAGAATATTGCTAATTGACCTCTAGTGAGTGTCAGAGTTGGCCATCTCGTCTCTACCTCTTCGGGATTAGGCGGGATACTCACTGAGTACACATTGATTACGTACTCATACTACACTTCTGTGTATTTTTGTTGCACAGGTATGTATACCTCTAGCAGCCTACTAGGCGTGGCAGCATGGATGACTCTGGGACTAGGTGAGCTGCATTGTTTGAGACGACCCGCGGCTAGTATAGTTCCTTCTAGTGCTTTCTTATTATTTATTCCCTGTCCACTGTGTTTCGGACATATGATATATTTTATTTTTCCATATCGATAGTTGCTCATGCACTTGTGACACCGGGTTTTTGGGATGATTTGAAGTATTGTATTAACTTTTCAACATTTAAATTTGATTTGAAACTATATCCTTTAAAATTTATTAATAAGCAAGGAAAAATCCTGGATTTCAAAAGTGTTAAAAAATGAGATTTAATTAAGTATTTGAGTTGGTTGGCCTGACGGTGGTGTCCGGCGCCACCACGACCCTTAGTGGATTTTGGGTCGTGACAATTCCCTTAGTGGTATATTTCTTATAGCTATGACTTAGTTGCCTCTATCAATCATGAACTCTCCAACTATCATAACTCTCTCTCAAGTAATTATGATAATTTACTAGACGCATTCTCTCAAGCTACGCTAGCTAGATTCGCATTACAATTCACTTAGATCGCACCGGAGGTATCGTTATCTCTACTCCAACCTCTAAACCCTCGGTTATGACTCTCGCCTATACTCCGGGAGTGATGTTGTTCAAACAATTACCTAAATATGCACTCTCTCTTAAGTAGATACATAATAAATAGGAATGGCTAATTGAGGATCCTTTCAACCAACCAAAATCAAAACATAGTTGAACAAATAGAGATTAACAACCAATTCAAAACTATATTAATATAACAACAAGTTCATCCACAACAGGTTTAACCAAAACCTTAGATTAAAAGAGTTAGGTACTCATAACAATTATAAAAACTACAAAAGAATTCATGAACAATGGTAAAAAAATCACCATAGAAGGAGATATGGATTGATGCCCAATTGCTTCCTCTCGTTGTGCTCCTCTCCAGCTCTCCAAAGCTGCACACCCTTGTTGTGGGCGAGCTAAACTCTTTTTAGGTTGAGGGGATTGGTCTTAAACTTCCACAAGTACCCTTCAGATCTATTTTTCGGTCTGGAGTAGCGCGTTCAGGTGCGCGTGCATATGCGCGACCGCCCATGTAGCGCGTTCACATTTGCGCTCAGTAGCGCGGCCTAAACAGAAAGGTTACAAATTTAGTGCGTCCAAGTGCGCGCCCAGGTGCGCGATCGCACTATTGACGCGCACTTTGCACCATGTTCCGTTTGGAATTTGGAAAAATGTAAAACATGATGATTGTAGCCCTTTGAGTTAACTTTCGAACCATATATTGTGGAGCCCGAATGGAGTTCTGAAAAAAAAAGTTACGTCTCTTTTACTAGACAGTATGCAATATGTCTCCTCGAGTCTTCGTTCGTTCTTAATTATCAAATTTGATCCCCGAACCCGATCGCGGCTTAATTCCTTGAGATTTTACTCAGACTTCAAAGCTCAAAATAACTTAATTTCATTATATAACATCTATATAGCTCGTAATCGCTCATACAAGACATAAAACACACAGTCAATGCAAAACACTAGCGATTAAAGCTCAAACTCAATTAAAGTGCAGTAAACTTGAGTGTAATAAGCGACTAAAATACGTAATTATAGCCTATCATCAACACCCCACACTTAAACCATTGCTCGTCCTCAAGCAATCAAACTACACTTTACATAGACACGTCCTTTTTAAGCAATTCTACTAACTCATCACATCAAGAATATTTAAAATAGACTAAGCACAAAAGTGTAACATCTTCATCTCAAGATTTGACTCACAAGTACCACGCATTATTCACAGCTCACCCACTTACTCTAACATAGAATTTACTGACATTACCTTTCCTTCATGGATCAAGTGCCCTCACACAACAAAAGAGAGTAGTTCCACACAATAAAATTTAAGAACACATAGGAACTTAAGATAGAAACTATTCACTGACTCTCAGAAATAACATTCATGTGCCACAAAAGATGCACCATAGGCTTGCCCGTAGTGTACTGCTCTACTACTCGAGCTCATTCAGTTTAGGATCAAGTAGGACTTTATTTGGTTGTAATGTATGTTGCGGGACGATTTGGATATACTTAGATATAAGAGTGAATACACCTCCCTAATCACTTTAATACATATACTTTAACATTCAAACCCCATATTTATGTCAAACCAAACTCCACCTTGACATCAATATTATTACCACATACTTCTTTAAGCACAATTACATCAAGAGTCACCACTTGTTAAGGATTTTTTTTTCAAGTGACTCATACTTTTTCAAAACAGTGCACCTTTATCCAAATTTAATTAGTTCCGCTCAAAAGCCAAACTAACCACCCCACACTTTAACTTTTACACAGTGTATAACAATTCAAGTGCTTATGAGAGGTTAAAAGGTTCAAATAGATAGTCCAGTCAAACAATTAGGTAAGACTTGTAATGTGGTTGCCAAAGAAATAATATTAGAGGCTCAAATGGGTTAACTATGTAGACATGTAATTTTTGACCCTCCCCGAAATTTCACCTATTTTAGTGAAAAATATTTAATTTAGGCTTAATATAGTTATTTCAACTATTTTTGACTCTTTTACATTATTTTAAGAACAAAATTGAAAATTACAAAAATAGTTTCACATTTCTCTACTTAATTCGCGTATTAGATATTTTCAGGACAATATATTACTTTGAACCTATTTTTATTTTAATATAATCTTTGAAAATGCCAAAAATAGTTTCAACTTTAACTTTTAGCTTTTATTTTAATATTAATAGTTTATCAATTTCAATTAAATTTTTTTATGTTTCGTAGGTATTTAAATTGGATTTCAGCTTACTTTGGCACAATTTCATAAATTTCGGAGCCCAATTCAGATATGAGCCCAAAAATTCAATAACCCAGGCCCACAACCCATCAGATTTTTGACCCTAAAAACCCTAGGCTCCCTTCTTCTTCATACTTGGACATTGAAAAACCCTAGAAGACAAGAGAACAACCATGGCTGCCATCTCCAACCTTAGAGACACATAACACAAAAACCTTAGTCCCCATAACCAACCATCAGCCGTCACTCCATAGAAACCAGACCGCACCACCCATGTCCGCCACCGCCGGAACTCCATAACCACCATAACAGCATCCCCCCGTATCTTCTTCTCCTTCACTCCAGCAACAAACAGCCGCCACTAAACCCAAGAACCACCTTCAGCCACCAGCCAACTGACCCAAAACCCGCTGAAAATACTCACCACACACACACACTGTGAGTAGCGAAAAACACATTTCATAATCATGGAGTTCGTTTAGGTTAAAAGTTGTTTCGTGTTTGGGTTGCGCAGGGATGATCGCTCACTTTGACCTCCGTTGATTCCCTTGTTCGCTGCTTTTCGAGAAGTTTGAATTCAAAGCAGAGTTGACAATAGATTTGAATCCGTCAACCATGGTTCTTTGCGCCAAACAAGTTCCGATTTGAGGTTACGGTCAAGGTTGACGATGTTTTGCGATTCAAAGCTCTGAAGGTCCGTCCTATGTTCTGTTCCCCTCTTGTCTGATTTGCCTATGATTAATGTTAATTTTTCCATGTTGAATTTTGGTTGAAACTTTAATTGTAATAATTTATGAACTTTTGTTTGGTTGGATGTGTGGTGGCGCCTAATTCGAATGGAAACAATAATGGGTCATTGAAGAGTTTGAGAATAAATGGGATAAGGTCATGGGAATTTAAACAGAATTAAGAGAATTAATTTAAAGACAACTGGATAGTTAGATGACATGTTCTAATTCTATGTTGTTACTACTAGTTTCGTTTAACGCTAGTAGCATGCTTAGGCCGACCATATTTGGATAGGCAAACTTTAGGATTTTGTCTTATTTAATTTTGAGGCGAGAGACCGTTCCCTTAGTTAAATTTATCCGAAAAATATCTCGAAGGATTTGTATATATTTTATTCCGGAGAATACCCCGTAGTACTTGTATTTGGAGGCCCAAAGTAGAGCTTGTAGAATTTTTAGTTTATTTTCATTTTTCTTTTTCTTTAATTAAGGAAGAGACGACCTCGAGCCTCTTATGTGTTTATCTTGTTTTTGTGTTTTTACCTCAATCAAATATTTTAATGGCCAACTTGATTATGTATGCAACCGTACTAGTTACGGGACTTGAGGAGTGCCTAACGCCTTCTCCCCGAGTCAAATGACCCCCCTTGCCCGAATCTCTAGTGTGGACTCAGTTTTGGAGTCCAAAGTGTTTGAAAGAAAATTAAAAAAAAAATGGTGACCTGGCACACCGAAAGCAATGTCAGGTGGCGACTCTAAGTAATTTCTTTTTGAACACATTTTTTGTCACTTTCAGAAATTGGAAAACCCTTTTCAAGCTTCACAAAAATATTTTTATTAATTTAAGAGGCTTTAGTGAGGTTTGTTTTTTAAAAAAAGGGGTGTGACATCTCTGGCGACTCTGCTGGGGAGTTACAGGTTCGGTCTAGTACTTGATCTTGTTGGCTTTTAGGATATTCGGTTGAGGTTTTTACATGTTTTGTTTGCTTTATTTGATTTTTATTTTGTTTATGTCTTTTTATTATTTTCTAGCTGCTAATTTATTTACAGTTTTTTCTTTATGTGTTACTGCTTCATAAACTGTCATCATTTGCACAACCATGAGTCTTCTTTCTACAACAAGTCTTCCGGAGTACGTTTGAGCGTACACGGTCTTTTTGTGAGTCACCCGTATCTTTAGGTGGGTGGCGTGGGAGCGTGGAGTGGGCGAACAGCTAGAGCAGCCACCATCGGCCACGTGCCACCCCGAATTGCCTTGTCTAGTGAACCCCAAACTTAGGTCAGCCTTTAGATCATTTTTATTTGCATCATGTCATTAACACCTAGTAGGGTTCGGTCCTTCGCACCACGTCCCTTTGTAGGAAGCCTGTCCAAATTTTGTCAAAATGGGCCCGTGGCCCAAAAAGACATTCAATCTTCCCTATGTAATACATGTTGCATCTTTGAGGGTAAAAAGGTCATTTGGCGGATCGATATTTGGAAGAGAAAGGTGAAAGACGAAGCAAGTAGGGCCTAGTTATATTTTTCTTTCACAACTTTTTCGAAAAAGACAAAAAAAATAAACAAGAAAAACCAAAAAGATTTTATGCTTTTCTATTATTTTTTAAAAAATTCAAAAAAAGGAGAAAAAGAAAATCCAAAAAGATTTTACATTTTCCAAATATTCAAAAAAGGGAGAAAAAGAAAACCCAAAAAGATTTTTCCATCATTTTCCAAAAATTCAAAAAAAGAGAAAAAGAAAATTCAAAAAGATTTTACATTTTTCATCATTTTTCAAAAAGGAAAAAAATATAGTTTTTCTAAATTTGTTGTATTTTTTTTAAAACGGTTTCTCCCATATCCAATCTTCCCGAAATACGCGAACTTAATTCTCGTCTTTCGAGACGTGATACGTAGGAAACCCACAAAGGGTCCGGTCCTCCTAGTGAGTCTTAGGTTCTTGGCTTTGCGGGATCTTAGCCAAATTTTGCATGTCTAGCCACTTTTGGCCACATCGAACATTCTTGCAAAATGGGGTCATTTTCGCGAAAGTGGTTCAATAAACCATATATTAGGATCTTGAGTCCATAGCTATGTATCATATTACTTTAAAGTCCGTCATTTTTGAGTTTGCCTCTTTAGCCACTCCTGGCCATATCGGCCTTTTTGCAAAGTGGGTCATTTCTGCAAAATAATTTTTTGGGCCATGATTATTAGGAGTTGAATCCATATAAGCCTTAGTGAGGTATTTCCATGTCTTAGGATCTTGAGTCCACAACTTGGTGTCATATTACTTTAAGGTCCTTCATTTTTGAGTTTGCCTTTTTAGCCACTTCTGGTCATATCGGCCGTTTTTTGCAAAATGGGTTATTTCTGCAAAATATATTTTTGGGCCATGATTATTGGGAGTTGAATCCATATAAGCCTTATTGAGGTATTTTCATGTCTTAGAGGTCAATTTTGTCGAGTTTGCATTAATAGCCACCTTTGGCCACGTAAGTCATTTTGTAAAAATAGCCCAATCATGCCTTGCATGTGTCCAATAGGAGATTCCATGTGTCTTGAGTCACTAACTCTCTTTGATATTGTTTTTACCATTCGTGCATGTATCAATTTGCTAGAGTTTGAGCATGAGAAATACTCCAGGACCTATCTAGTCAAGACCATTGCATGCACGAGCTGTTCGAGGAAATTTTTTATTTTTGGTCTATCTTATGTTGTCTTTTAATTTTTAGTCTTATACAGTAGTGTCAAATCTGTCTGTCAAGTTAAGATTGTCGAGTCCTTTGTTATAGTACTTCCTATTTTGTATTTGACAAACCAAAAAAAATTATAAATGAAAAGTCCAAAAAGATTTTTATTTTTAGTTTGTTGTCCATTGGCTTTCTCAGAACTACGCCTGATCTGATTCATGAGGGATATGATACGTAGGCAACCTACATAGGGTTCGATCGAATTATTTTTCAAAAAGAAAATCAAAAAAAAAAAAAGAAAAAACAAGAAAGAGAAAAAAGGAGATGAAATTGTGATGTGAGAAATGAGAGGAAAGAAAAGAGTGACAATTAAAAAGAAAAGATGGGGAAAGAAATGAGCAAGCCAAGAAGTGCTAGAAAAGAAAGAAAAGAGAAGGTTGAAGTGAACAAAATTGGGATGATGCCAAATGACCTTCGTACCCTCGAAGCCATTCTAAAACCGTTAATTGTTGCTAGGGGCATTGCACGCAATGTGATATTTCTATCTGATAAATGTCCTAACGCTAACATGTTGGCTTTGTTTTGCTCCTCTTTGTTACTTTCACTGTTATCATAACAGAGGGTGGTTAGTTTGTGGTATTTTGGCGATTCATCTGTACAACACAAGGTCAAAAGAGCAAGGTAGACATGGCTAGCAAAGATTTGGACACATGTGTTGTCGATCCGCCTAAGGAGACAGTTGAATCAGAATTTGAATTGAAAGAGAAGGTCCAAAGGTTGAAACAACAGATGGAAGAAATGCATCAGTCTTGGGTCAGGGGACATCATCCACCTTCATTCCCCTCTAACTACATTGGAAACCCTGCAACTATCCCACTACTATCACAAGCGCGGATTCCCACTACCGTTGACCTTTCTCCTCAACACGAACTGGGCTTTACCCCTTACCACAATTACCCTGGCACTTCCTCCCAAATTTTCCATGCTTCGCCAGCCAAAAGAACCGCATACGCTGCTCCTACATCTGCTCCTATTTTGTAGCTCCTCCACCAGCTACTCTTCCCCGATCCTCTAGCGAGACTGTGTTCAAAGTCCCCGATGCCAAGGAAAAGAGACCCGCAGAAAGTTTTAGGGAGTTTTGGTTCAGATGGAATGAACACGTTGCTCAGGTCAGTTCTCCGATTGATAGAAAAGGTATTACTGAGCCCTACCAACCACATGATCCAGTGAGCATTCCTGCTAAATGCTTTCAGCCTCAATACCGCCCCCATAAATATCTTCATATTCCAGATAATCCTCCCCAATGCTACTTTCCTCCACAAAATCCCCGAAGTCATACCTCACCTCCCCAGTACTCTATCCAGAATGCACCGCCATATGCTCTACACTCATAAAACCCGCAACAGCGTGCACCGCCTCCACAAATGTCTTACCCTCCCATACAAGCATATCAACCCCCTACCTGAAAGAGGTTCCAACCAAGGCCAGAATACAAAATGAGAAGACAACAACAAAGAGAAAAGTCTTTCACTCCCATTGCAGAATTATTTTCCAGTCTGTTCCAAAGGCTGAGGCGATCGGACATGTTGAAACCGATTCAGATCAAAATGCTGAAATGTTTTCCAAAGAATTTTGATTTTTCTCAGAGGTGCGCATATTGCTCTAATGCCCCGGGGCATGACATAGAAAAGGGTTGGCATCTGAAAAGAGCAGTCCAGAAGCTTATTGATGCAGGTGACATTACCGTGCAAAATCCAAATGCAGCAGATACTAGCCAAAATCCATTGCATGTTCATAATGAGACGCATATGGTGGACATGAATTGTGTGGAAAAGGAATATGAGGACAGTCCTGAATCCCTCGAGGGGCCACTTACCGCAAAGCTTTTAGTGCTATCAGTCTCAGTTCCAGAGGTTGATCTTAAGGATGAGTTGGCAAAAGGGACCCAAAAGCAATTTGCTAAGGTCAACGTGATAGAAATTGGTAAAGGTCCTATAATTTTGATGTGCAGCCTAATGGCTAAGATGTCGAGCTTGGTGATTGGAAAGACACTCCTTTCTTGTCTAGCGAGGGAGGAGTCTTAGTAGTTTATTTTGTTGTCATTTCTGTTTGTTCGGGTTATTTCAGGGTTGTAATCCGGACATTGCCTTGTGGCACCAACCTTTCTTCTTCTTATTTTTTCTAGTTTGTTTAGTTGTAGCAACTCGTCTAGTGTTATTTAGGATTGTTCCAGGGTTGTAACCCATCTCTATTTTGCTTGTTTTGTTCAAACCCTGTTCACTATATGTCTAATGCAATCTCCTATTTTCTGTTAGTTCTAGTCAGTTTCGTTTAGGTCATTTTTCCTTTTATAGTTTTTTCATGCCGACTTTAGTGGCATGACATGCACGCATAATTCTTAGCCTGATCTTGGAAGTTATTCTAATCATAAAGCAATGATACGGTTTTGAATATGATAAAAGGATATGTTTGAGGAAACAATTAAAGATTCACGCACTTTGAGATGATCTGAACTTTGAATTGAGTGAAACTGAGGCAGAAAGTTTGAGAAATCAAGAGGTTGATAAGAGCATACAACAAGGAAATATCTCTCAAGCAGTTTGAGGAAAATCTGTCAGTGCTGAAATGCATTCCTCTGCATCAGGATAAGGTTAAGTCAGGTTTACTTCAAACTGGCCAGGGTCACTCACTGAGACAACGGTATTGCCCATTGGTACTTTTTTTTGTGTTGATGCCATCAATAGTTACTATATGTGTTTTATTTTCTTCTCTTCTAATGCATGTTTGTACTTGGCATTTTTAAGTTTGGTATGACGAAGGCATTTTATTCTGCTACCCAAATACTTTTATCCTTTGTTACCCGTTTTAAGCACTAATTTTTTGTTTCATACCCCTCTTTTGGAATCAGAAATAGAGTTAGGAACTAGAAAAGGAAAAGAAAAAGAGAAAAAGAAAAAAAGGGAAAAGAGAAAAAGAAAAAAAAGGAGAAAAGAGAAAAAGAAAAAAAAGGAGAAAAGAGAAAAAGGAAAAAGAAAAAAAAAGAAAAGGAAAAGAAAAAAACAACTTTGTCTTTTGAACTACGTTCGACCTGATTCTTGTCACCTCAAGATACGTAGGCAGCCTTACGGTTCGGTCGCACCAAATAAAATATTTCAAAATCCCCGAAGTCAAAAGTGGGGCATTTTTTCTTAAAAATCCCATCAAAGCAAAAATCCAAAAAAAAGAAATTCTCCAAAACTCCAAGAAACTGGGGCAGAAGTTTTAATTTTGCCAAAAGGCTTGATTCCAAAAGTTGTAATTTTGAACCCTTTCATCTTGAATTATTTTGAGCCTTCATGCCACCCTTTATTTCCGACCCTGTCCAAAAACCTACATTACGGTCCAAAGAAAGACCTTCCGACCAATCTTTGAGGATGCCAAATTAAATGTGTGGTGAAAGTATGATCTTCCTATATCATGGGTAATACCTTGTTCTCAAAACAAAGAGAGAAATGATAAAATGAGAGAGTCTTATCGGTGAAAACCCTCATGGGCACCATAAGGCGGTGGTGAGTTGAGAAAAAAAGCAAAATGAGCGAGGCTTGATGGTGAAAACCTTTCATGGCACTAGAAGTCGACTGAGGATTGTGGATCAGATGGGACAATTGAAGCGTTGAAGCCTAGTTTCACAGCGAAGAAGTACAGCAAGAGTTGAATATTAGACTTGCTTGAGAGATTAGGCCACTTCGTCCAAAGGTGAATGTCATGGTTCTTAGAGTTGGTATCCACATCTCATAAGTTTCTACTTTGTAATTTTCCTGTTAGGTATCATCTCTTTCCATTGTCCCTTATTTTGTTCCTCTTGTTTTGTTTGAGTCCCTTCTTGAGTCTGTTTTGTCAGAACACAAGTAAAGAAATGATTTCATAATCTGCTACCAGCTTTCCAATTGCACAAAGCGAATTTGGCTAGCACATCAAAGTGGCATAAGTCATGAGCAAAATGCAACAGATAAAAGATATTGGGATGGAGCAGATGGGTTCTCTGTGATAAGAGTTGAAATAAAATGGGTAGCCGATAAAAGGAAAGGTCTTTCAAGTTGAAATCAAAGTTATCTTGGCAAGTGCAGAAGCAGCCGCCTTCAAAGTCAAGGCCACAAACTAGCCACCATATTTTAAACTCACAAGTTTTCTTTGTTTGAAACAGGAACAAAGTAGTGCTAGCATGTGGTTCAAAAACAAGAAGAAAAATAGAAAGAAAAAGAAAAAAAGAGGAAGAGAAGGGTCGATAAAGGGAAGTTTCTCAAATCTTTTCCCTTACCTGTCTTGCTAGTGTGCATAAAATGTTGCCATTGCTCTTCACATTTTTCCTCCTAGGATAAAAGTCCTAGTCTGATGGATTTTCTTCCCCATTAAAAATCTTAGTCTGATGAATCTTTCTCCTAAGATAGAGGACCGAGTCTGGTGAATTTTCTCATAGGATCAAAATCTTAGTCTGATAAATCCTTCTCCTAAGATAACAAAATGGGACCTAGTCTGACGAATTTTCTCCTAGGATCGAGATCTTAGTCTGATGAATCTTTCTCCTAAGATTAAGAGACTAGTCTGATGAATTTTCTCCTAGGATAGAAGACCTAGTCTGATGAATTTTCTCCTAGGATCTAAATCTTAGTCTGATGAATCTTTCTCCTAAGAAAGAAGACCTAGTCTGATGAATTTTCTCCTAGGATCAAAATCTTAGTCTGATGAATTTTTCTCCTAATATAGAAAACCTAGTATAATGAATTTTCTCCTAGGATAGAAATCTTAGTTTGATGAATTTTTCTCCTAAGATAGAAAACCTAGTCTGACGAACTTTCTCCTAGGATCAAAATCTTAGTCTGATGAATCTTTCTCCTAAGATAACAAAAACATCTAGTCTGATGAACTTTCACCTAGAATCAAAATCTTAGTCTGATGAATCTTTCTCCTAAGATAACAAAAAGACCTAGGCTGATGAACTTTCTCCTAGGATCAAAATCTTAGTCTGATGAATATTTCTCCTAAGATAAAAGACCTAGTCTGATCAATTTTCTCTTAGGATCGAAATCTTAGTCTGATGAATCTTTCTCCTAAGATAATACAGAATCTTAGTCTGATGAATTTTTCTCCTAAGATAACAAAAAGACTTAGTCTGATGAATTTTTCTTCTAAGATAGAAGACCTAGTCTGATGAACTTTCTCCTAGGATCAAAATCTTAGTATGATGAATCTTTATCCTAAGATTGAAGACCTAGTTTGATGAACTTTCTCCTAGGATCAAAATCTAAGTCTGATGAATATTTCTCCTAAGATTGGAAAAAGAGACCTTGTTTGATGAATTTTCTCCTAGGATCGAAATCTTAGTCTGATGAATCTTCCTCCTAAGATAGAAGACCTAGTCTGATGAACTTTCTCCTAGGATCAAAATCTAAGTCTGATGAATATTTCTCCTAAGATTGGAAAAAGAGACATTGTTTGATGAATTTTCTCCTAGGATCGAAATCTTAGTCTGATGAATCTTCCTCCTAAGATAGAAGACCTAGTCTGATGAACTTTCTCCTAGGATCAAAATCTTAGTCTGATGAATCTTTCTCATAATATAGCAGGCCTAATCTGATCAATTTTCTCGTAGGATCAAAATCTTAGTCTGATGAATCTTTCTCCTAAGATAACAAAAGACCTAGTCTGATGAAATTTCTCCTAGGATCAAAATATTAGTCTGATGAATCTTTCTCCTAAGATAGAAGGCCTAGTCTGATGAATTTTCTCCTAGGATCAAAATCTTAGTCTGATGAATCTTTCTCCTAAGATAACAACACATAAAATAAGACCTAGTCTGATGAATTTTCTTCTAGGATCAAAATCTTAGTCTGATGAATCTTTCTCTAAGATAGAAGAACTAGTTTGTTGAATTTTCTCCTAGGATCAAAATATTTCATCATTGCATCGATAACATAAGTGATTTACAGTTTTGCTAACAACTCACAAATCTTCCTAGTGCAAATTGGGGCAGAAAATTTTGTTTGTTATGTTGTTTCGATTGCAGGCACCCACCTGGAGAAAGAGGGAAGATATTTGAGAGTTCATTTTAGAGTCATTTCAAGTTTCAAGTCAATAGCAGGCACCCGCATGTAGAATGAGGGAAGTCATTTCAGAATTCAATTCAAGTTAGAAGTAGCAGAAGCTCGCGACAAGAATGCGAGTCAACAATCCGAGGTGACGAATAGTAGTAGTCTAAGAAAACAAAAAAAAAAAAAAAAAAAAAAAAAAAAAAAAAAAAGGAAAATANAAAAAGAAAAAAGGGAAAATAAAAGGGAAGTGAATCCAAATGCAGAAGCTGAGAAAAGAGGTGGATTGCTCAAGACATGACCAAGGTCACAAGCATGGTGTGTCCGGTTCTGGTCCGAAAAGCTGAAGAAGAATGATCTAGCACCATCAACTATTAATCGTCAAGGTTCGAATTTAAAGTCTGCATGAAGAACCATTAAAGACTCGAGATCAAGTTTCAGAAGACTTATATATATGAATTTTGTAACTCATAGTTGACAGGCTTAGTTAGTCTTTTTCATTTTTAATTTTGATGTAATAACAGGACCGCGGACCGGAACCTCGACAAAATGGCACCTCGACCAGCACTCCACCTCGGTATACTCCATCATCTCACTCACTTCTGAACTACACGTGGCCTGATTCCTTTATAGCCTAGGATATGTAGGCAGCTCAGATACTAGGGCTCGGTCACATTCCCTTTTCTCTTAAGTTTATTCTCTCCCAATAGGAACCTCGTTACTGGACTTCGCTAAGGCTTTTGAGTTGGTAGTTGCTAACTCTTGCTTTCCGAAGAGGGAAGAACATATGGTTACTTTTCAAAATTCGGTGGCGAAGACTCAGATTGACTATCTTCTCCTCAGGAGGCGCGACAGAGTGTTGTGCAAGGATTGCAATGTGATTCCAGGGGAGATATTCGTGATGCGACATAGGCTCTTAGTGATGGACGTTGGTATTATGGTGAAGAGGAAGAAAATGTCTGCTCGAGGAAGCCCGAGAATCAGGTGGGGAGCCTTAACTAAGGACAAAGCTCAAGAGTTGGAAGGGCGGTTGTAGGTTTTGGGAGCTTGGAGAAGCAATGGTGATGCGAACTCCATGTGGTCAACGACAGCAAACTGTATAAGAGAGGCCGCGAGAGAGGTGTTAGGGGTCTCAACGGGCGTCTCCGGCAGGCACAGAGGAGACTGGTGGTGGAATGAAGTGGTACAAGGTAAAGTAGAAGCAAAAAAGGAGGCATACCGGAAGTTAGTGGGGAGCATAGGTGAGGGGGAGAGGCGAGC
>MU743326.1:0-70000 GCA_026770625.1 Nicotiana glauca
ATTCTCAAGTGGCGACTCTGAAAACTTAAATAACTAATCCCGTTCCGACTGTCCTTAAATTGAAAAAAACTCCTTTATACCCTTCACCGAGGGTGTAACCCGTAAAAAAGGAGGTGTGACAGTTAGTGCCATCGAATAGTACTAATATGTATAGCTAAACACCATCTCATTAGAAAGAACGACCATACAAGAACAAAGAAATCATAAGGATTCAACATAAGCTTTAAACAACCACTACATCATCAAATAAAAGGAATCACATAGCTTTCACATAATTTCCATAGCTTTAGTTTGGGGTATTTAATATAGTTCATCATCATTCACAATACCACCGTTTTCTTGAGCGGAGTCCGATCACAACCCGATGGGATAGGTTTCCTCATTTGAGACATGTACCTCAATCACAATCTCATTCTCACTTTTCGGAATTCAATATCAGCACAATACCACCATGTGTGCGGCATGGCGTCCGATCACGGCCCGATCTGCTAGGCCGCCTTATGAAGGCGTTGTTCCTTTCTCACTAATCATCTCATTTCAATCTTTACTTCACATATACCAATTCATAGGCACTTAGGGCCACAATTATCACATCATACTTGGCACTAGGCCACATTTCATAACTCACATTCTACTCACTTTCACTTTCAACATCAAACTTGCAATTTAAGATAATGGGCACATACAAGAGCAATTCAAGTTATAAGCATAGAGGGGAATTCTCATAATTCGGCATAATAATCACAATTTAAACTTGACTTGAAATCTAGACAATTTGGCATATAGTTCACATATCCCCAATTTCCCAAGAATAACACATTGAACATATTGAGACATACCTTTCACATATATTTTTGCAACACCAAATCCTTTGAAATAACAAATACTACATAAATCAAATTCCGGACTTACAACATATGCGGGGACACCATGGGAGCTCAATTTCTAAGAAGGGGTTTTTTAGCCATACATACCTCAAAGAGCTTTTCCTTAAGTTTCTACAATCCACCAACACCTCTAGCAATAACAATCTATAAGGAGATAGTGGGAATCGATTAATAATTAGGAAGATTACCCATGGTGTAAATCTCTTAGGAATTTTATCAAACACCTAACATGTGAAGTAGTCTACAAGGTCGGAAAATGGAAATTCCTTCTTACCTCAACCAATTTTAATTGGAACTACCCAAATTAGTTCTTTAATATCACATACTACAACTTAGTTCCACATGCACGACCTATTTCTAATCCCCACAACATATTTGAACCCTTAACCTATTACATGAAATCTTGGAAGAAGGACTCATCCAGATGGAGGACAATTAGGTGGTTATCTTCCTTGATTCTTGAAAACTTGAGTAAGATTTGGGTGATTATGAAGCTAGACTCCTTTTCTCTCTTTCTCTCTCTATATGCTCTCAAATCTCTCTAGAATCAGTAGAAAAAGACCCCAAATAAAGCCCAAAGCCTATATTTTAAAATGGGGTTGGGTTAGAAAAATAGGAAAAATAAGCCTCCAAAATCAGGTCTGCGGTCGCATAATGTAACACAAAACAGGAATATAGGTCGCAAAATGCATCGTAGAACTGGTGCCCAAAAATAGGCTACACTGGTCCAGTTTTTGACTAGATTTGCGGTCGCAGATTAATTATGCGGACCACATAATGGTTTTGCGATCACAGAACTGACACAAGATCGCATTTTTTCAGCCTTTGGTAATTTGATCATAACTTTGTGTAGAAATGTCCAAATGACAAACGGTTTGAAGCGTTGGAAACTAGAATCGACGACCTTTCATATGATAGGTTGTACATCACATAAAACCTTATATATATATATATATATATATATATATATATATATATATATATATATTGTGCAAACTCATTTGGAATTTTAGCCCATAATGAAATTTTCTAACTTGACTTAAACTTAGGCCTCCCATTAGACCCCACTTTACTTATTATAAGACTTATACACTTATTTTCCAAATCTAATTGATGTACATTATGTTAATAGCACATAAAATATTATAATTATCCTACATGGCACCACGAAATTCTAAATTATTTAGCAAAATTTTCCGGGGCCTTACACCTAAATCATGTTCGATTTTTTTTTCTTGTTTACTAGCCTTTGTTGATTTCTGTTACTCTGGGGAGTCAAACTTAGCCTTCTGGTAATTACGTTTGAGTCGCCAACTCATTTTATAAAAAGGAGGATATGACTTTATGGCTTATACTCTTTTATAGTCTCAAGGCCTGTCACCTCTTGTATTTTCATTTAATTGTTTATAGACTATGTCACCCTGTCATATTATGATTTACCGTTACCACCCTTGTATTCATATTACACGTAATGCTTTATTTAATCTCTTCTTATTCTCTTGCTAATATCTCTATTTATTACCTTTCTAAAAACTTCAATAAAATATTCTTTCACTTTTATCTCCCCTTGCTCCATCTCACTAGCTCTTCGGTCCACGTACTATTCTCTTTTTAGTAGGGGCAAGAGTCATCCTAAAGTAAATATTTATCCCTTCTAGGATGCCGCTACATGTCTTCTGATATTTTTGAACGTTCTAGTATTCATATATGACTGTACTATTCTAGAATGCACCATCTTTTATCGACGATCTAATAGGGCCTCAAATAGGGCCACGTTGTCAAGAATTCTGTCTCTAGTAATGCCCTTACCTGTTGTTGTATTAAATCTTTGGGTAGCTGTAATTTTTCTAATTGCAAGCATCTCTATAATTAGCAAACATAAGTCTTAGCTCGAACTCTTATGACTCAGCTCTATAGCATGATATGGAATTGAAAGAAGGGTAACAGACACTTAAATGCCTTGTAGTTTCATGTTTATTTAATGTGGTGCACAACACATCTATAAATAAGGCTCTACTAGACACGACTTGCAGACTCCCTACGATAGAATTTCTATGATACCGAGTTTGTCATGCCCCAAACCTACAGAGGCGTAACCAGCACTTGGTGCCATACTCAGCCTGAGCGTACCACTCTATAAATGTGAACTCTGGAGGGGCAACCCTCAACTTAGGTCGATGAGGCCATATTCTGAATCACCTAAAAATATCTTCTTGCTTATCAAAGGGGTAAACATACCTAAAAGCTCATATATATATATATATAGTGATGAGGCTACCATGAAAATCTAATGATATACAAACTATACATGACTCGTCTACAAAGCCTCTAGAGATAGCTGAACTGTATCATGGTTGGGACAGGGCCTCGAACTACCCATAAAACCTGTATATATGAAATGGACTCCAAGGTCTAGACCTGGTAACTTCGAGGAAGTGGAGCGTAGCAACCAAGCTGATGTTTCACTTTGTCTGTTGGGAGGGTCTGCCCAACTATCTATAGGATCTGCATGAATGAAATGCTGTGTCCCTGGCAAAAAAGACGTTAGTACGAAATAATATACCGAGTATGTGAGGCAATAGAATAACTGAAAGGTGAAACTGAACTGATAATACAATTACCAAAAGTAACTAGGAGTCAAAGATGATCTGAAGATATGCTTACCTCATGATACTGACTCAACTCTCTATATATATATTATGTAAAATAGATATCCGGCCCTATAAGGTTCGGTACATATAAATGTTCTACCGTGTAGGCTTGCTCATAGGCGCTCGGCCATACTAGGCTCTATATCTCAGCCATTCTAGGCTCGCTTATAGGAACTCGGCCATTATAGGCTCGGTATATAACTTAGCATCTGATCAGAGGTTGCCCAATAAGGGCCTACCCACCGATTATAGCTCGGTGGTGGTGAAAATACTGTACTACTTTATATGTATAGACTCTCTGCTCTCTTAAATGAAAGAAAACAATACTACAGTGAATATAAAGTCGTGAGAAAGGAAAATGCTGTAAGTTATGAGACTAGGACAATGTATGTAAATTCAGGAATATGAACTTCTCTTTATGTCTTGCTATCAAACACATGTAGTTATTGGATCATGCCAAAATAAAAGAAAGGTTTAGAATTACATACCTTAACCTTGTTGACTCCTTAATAGCTTCAAAGCAACTCTTCAAACAACTCAACTCAGTCTACCATAGCATAACGAAATTCAAAACCGGTGCTGAGTAAAGGCTAAGTCAGTAACTTAAGCTAGTAGCTCGTTTATGTAAATTTGGGCAGCATCTCCCCTATAACAAGGGCCTTCTCCAATAACATATACAAATAACAGCAACCAGAGCAATATTATAAGAAAAGCATCTACAAAATGGTACAAAATATTTCATTAACAAGTCATCAACATATCACGACGAGCGCAAGTTCAGATTGAATCCATTTAGCACCCTTCAACTCTATTATTATTCATTATTGAACTTAGTAATATATTCAATATAATAATAAATACCTTTCAAAGGATTTACAACCTTGTATGCTATTTTAAAGTTACCCTAAATTGCCCGACACAAGATAATATTATTGTCGACAACTTCTAAGTGCTTTATAGCCTTTTCCTTTTATAGTTACCAATTTCCTCAACAAGATTGACATGTAAACCAACATAATTGTACTAAAAATATCATAGCCAACTAATTTTCCATAAACTCCAGCGACTTAAAGATCATAGGAGAAACTTTCAAATCAATCCATCAAGAACAACAACATCTCAAGCTAATCAAAGTATTATCTTGTAGCTTATCATTCTAACAACTTAACAACATACAAGAAAGATTAAGAACAATTAGTAGGCTGTTATACAGTAGCAAAAACTTGAAATTTCAGCCAAACACAACCCACAATTATCCTCAATGACACCATAAGACTATAAGTGATGTATTCTCTTCTTGAATCAACTTTTGGTGTTCAAGTTGGTATATATATATATATATATATATATATATATATATATATATAGGAGGGACTGATTATCACCTTAATCAAAATGAACAACATGAAACTTGAGGTTACTTCACTTTGATGAACCCTCCAAAACAGACACAAGATGAAGAACTACGATCTAGCAAGCACCACGGGGCTTCTAGCATTGGATTCATGTTTATATCTTTGGTTTTCACCCTAGAATCATGGAGGAACCCTTGGAGATAATTTAGGAGGGTTTAGGAACTATTTTTGACGAGAAAAATGAGTGAAAATGATTTAGAATTGATTTAAATACAAGCTAGAGTTTTACACTGATATTGTGGGTCCTATGGGAGCTACTTGCGCAGTCTCGCAAAAATGTGAATACCTATCTACTCCGATAATGTATTGACAAATAGCTAAATAAGTTAGAAACTATATTCATAGATCTGCAACTTGGTAGGTATATCATCCCCTAATTCCATGTATATTGGGAGAAAATATCACCTATATTTGACCTAAGTTTCAACACATTTATGAATGTAACTTGTGATGACCTTTTCCGACTATTGTTCCACAACTCGCTTGACTTTAAAACATAACACATGACTATCATACGACTATAATAACTCATAACATGATATCCTTATAGTTTTAATTACCCTAGTCTCACCCCAAAAGTACATGTTATAACATTCCCAACTTGTCGACTTACGACAAAACTTATTTTCTTCAATTCGTTTAGATTCTAAGCCTTCAAACCCTCTTGGTACTTGGTATTCACGATCTTAATATCTATAACCTCCACATTAACATGATTAACTAACTTTGTAAACTTTTCAAAGATGCTTTCATTTCAGAGCTTACATCAATTGACTTACGACTTACGCTTAAGTATAAAAACTTGGGGTGTAGCAAATGAAATAATCAATTTAGTTTGTTCTTTTCTTTCTTTGGACTCGGGTCATACCAAATTGGTGTAGGTATCCATCTTATGACACAGAAACACAATTTGAAGTAGTATCAAAAGTAAGTACTATATCATTTTTTTCTTTACTTGTTGATGTAAAATCATCTTCCATTCAATAGAAAATAATTCTCACGTCTCCCATTGTTGTCACCTTCTTTATATGGCAAACACTATCCATCACTTACACTATATTGTCTGACGATAACCTTTCCTGGTTTCTTCCGCTTTGACTGAGATGATCGTCACACCTGACTTCTATATCCCATTATTCATAGATCTCCTTCCTTATCGTTGCAAGTCTAAGAAGAATGTTGCTAAGTTAGATGTCTGGTGAACAAATTCGTAATGAGTATGGGTCTAGTAGGTGTACTAGTAAGGAAGCGAGGTACTAAATTTAGCATTGACAAGGGAAGTAGTAGATCTTTATTATCGAATGATATATGAGGCAGTCAAAGCATCAGTCTCAGCACCAACAGAAGAAAAAGACTGACTGACCGCCGTTCAAGAGAGATCTCGAAGGCTCGAAATTTTTTCTAGCTTTGGAACATGGGCCAAAGGAAATAGGAATACCAAACAAAGTCACGGTCAAATCAAAGAAAAAGATGCCAAAAAAGATTGATTTTAGCTTCTACCTCGCTTAGCTTAGTGTAGGTTGCTTGCAAGACTTTCGATAGCTGGCTCGGCCAAATGAAATCACTGATCTATATAGAAGGGTTGTTTAGTCCCTATTCTTTTTCTTGCAATAGTAAGCATTAGATAGGAAATTAACGCAGGTCGAACAGAATCAGTCCTAAGGTTAAGATTGTCGGATGGAAAATTGGATTTAGCTGGCTAATCACTTGTGACCCGGTGGAGAATGGGAACAGAGAGTTTCTTCCATAAATGAATGAATGGGACTTCTGGTCCTGAACAAACTAGATATTCCAACAACCCGGGGAATAGGCAGAAAAAGATAGGTCGGATGATGGAATCTACACAAAAGTCCTGATTTTTTGTAGGCAGGGCTTCGACCCATATCTGGCCAACTCCTTGAACTGCTGGGTGCGATATATTCATGGACTGGTAAAGTGAACTCTCAATTTGATCAAGTGAACCTAGAGAGCTCTCTATATTTCCCCAAATTCTGACTAGCGCGGTTCTTTTTCTCGACCAAATTGTATTCCATTCCATTTTTTATTTTAAGTGTTGTAGAGTAGTAAGTAGCTAGGCGGATTTCAATGCATGTTTCATTGAGAATCACTAAAGAAATTAGAAGCACTTATTATAGTATATGATTATTCCCATTTGTGACTGATGGTTGCTTGCAAGAGGTTGCGATCGTTAGTGTTCCAAAGCGCCATAATGACGTGCGTTAAAGCATAATGCCAAACGATCTCTAGCACATGTAGTTATGGGGATCACCTTCAGCTTGCTATACTTTTTCCCTAACGCATGTTGGTTACCATAAAGACACTGAGGGATATCACATGCGCTAGTTTTGGGGATGTTGTTTACACTACTATTGTTAACAACTTAAAGTGTCGGAACAACTCTAGTGGTTCAAGCGAAGGTTTAAGTCTTGTCGAGCGAAGCAACCACTTGTTGCCCATAGTGCTCCAAAACACCCTTTCGCTTGTATGAGCAGCGGCCCCTAGCGCCAAGAGCAAGCGCCTTTAGTATTCTTGACCACCGGTCTTTCGACCTTAGCATTCCAAACAACTAGTAGTGTGATCGATCTGTGTTCAAAACAACCGATGATTCTCACAACGACTCATGGCGACCCTAACGCCGAACAAAAAGGACTAGTGCTATAAAACTGGTGGTGTTATGAAACAACTACCTGACGAGTGGTAATAAGGACATCATAAGTAAGTGTGGCAGTAGCGTTAGGATTCCTAGTTCTCATAGTTGTATTGTGTTGACGCAACGACCCAAACAACTATAAATGCTCCCAAGACGATGCGATATGTTTACTGCAAAAATGGTAATAACAATTAAATTTGTTGATGGGACTCTAAAAATACGTGATCTATTTTTATGCTAGTTGTTAAGTAGTTCATGCTACAAATATGAGAATTAGGGACGAAATAAGAGCTAATGATAGAGTGATAATCAAACTGATAGGTTAGTCAATCGGGGCCTCGAGCTTGTCGATTTGGGGCCTCGAGGTCGATTCCAGAGCTCGGCTATGAGCTATCGGGAGTGATCGGGGTAGGGCTAACAGTTATAAGATAATTGAAGAAGGCTCTTTATGGCCAATGATAAGCAATAAATGAAGAACATATATGAAAATAGTAAATGGAGGCAATAATATCGAGAGAGTGTATTAGAGAGCAAAGAGAGTGTTTTTCTATATTTCGTGCGGAGTAGGTGAAGCAACAAAACCTTACAAAATGAAATGATCCCTTTTAAATAGGAGGGGAATCCCTACATAGTACAAAAGACATTAATTACAAAGATATAAGGATCGGACAGCTAGATTTGATGCCCTGATGCCTTGAATCGGGTTTAGAATAGCCTGCTAGGCTCTGTTAGTCTTAGCCATACACCTTGGGAACTCCCCATTTTCATCATAGTCATGGTCATCACTATCTTGGGGTCACGTGTCGACGACCCTCAAGGGAGGATACTCGAATGTAGCCTCGAGCCTTCGCGGTGATCTTCTAAGAAGCCTCGATGTCGAGGAATTTGACCCTCCGATTTGGCCGTATACAGATAGTCTCCATGTTTCCTAGAATGAAGCTATGGGAAATGATTTTGATACCCAACTCTTCGGGTTTCCGTGATGACATCATACTGATGACACAACCTATGACACATGCCTTCTCGATAACCGAAACAACTATTTTAAGCTTTTCATCACTTCAGTACTATCTTACTTGCACAAATATCTGCTCTAATTTTCCGATTTCACCACCATCATGACTGCTACATCGGGGTCCATTTGACAGAGAGAGAAGAGTTCCGCCCCCGGTATTAAAGACCATCGAGAGAGTATTTTGGAGATTAATTCTTCGATAAGAGCAGAACACCTTGGGTTAGTGAGAGAAGACTGCAGATGGAGGGAAAAGGTAGTGTTACAAATACTTTCACCAGATGAAGGCATCATAGAATGTACCGATGAGTTCCTGAATGTGTACACGTATCCTTTTACGTTGGGCACCCCTTGATAGGGTTGTGCTCAACTTTTGTTTAAAGTATCGGGTTACCTTGGCACAGATCCATCCGTAATTTTGGTGAATAGTGTTGATGATGAGGTTTTTCACGGAGAAAGTGAGGCTGGAATTTACGCTCAGTCATCATATCAAGTTGTATTAGCCCTTTCACCATCGGGGTCTGCTAAACTTACAATGCCGATCTACCATGCCCTTCGTCATTGATGACGAGGAGGACGAAGATCGGGAGTAGATGAGTCGATTCGTCCGAGTATGGACCGCCGACATTATCCCCGTGGAGCTTAAGCCATTTTTTGAGGAATGGAATTATACACATAAGTGATGCACTCCATGCCTTCATAGCTTTGTTTGTGGACAAGATTGGTTTCGTAGCCGTGCCTCCTTTTCTTTTTCTGTAGCGGTTTCATGGGCACCGGGGTGACATTCATGATTAGCCGAATTGTATTCAAAAGTTTGCAACCCACTCGACTTGCGACGAGCACAAGTGGCGAGCTATCTTCCGGGGCATATGGGAGGCAAAAAATCATGGTGGGTGTCACGCTACTTTTTGCCTTTTCCCCTTTTACTTGGAGAGGCATTTTTCCCTTTCTGCGTATTAATCTTGCTATTCGCAGGCATTGGAGGGCCTTCTGAGGTGAGACGATGTTGCTTTGGAGAAGGGGAAAGGTTGTTAGATTCCGGGCTAAGGAACGATAATAAGCATGAGATGCCTTCATAGGGCGGTGGCACTCAAGGCAAGGCGAAACTGGATCGGGGGTCCAGAGCAGAAGCATCACCTGAGCCTGCCGCGCCCGTAGTTCCCGGTTCTGGGAAGGTGATTTCTCCGTTGTCATCGCCTTCTTTTCCTGTTGACAGTACTTCAGGGGATACAAGAAACCCAGGGTTGCATACTTCGAGCGACCATGCCTCGCTTGGAGTCGAGTCTTTCATAGCTGAAGGAGCTAGGTGTTACGCCCCACAGTGTTACGTCGATTATTGTGCTCTGCAACAATATATTACGATGATGTTACCCTCTGCAATAATATATTATGATAATTTTATGCCTTGCAGTATTACATTACGATGATGGTACCCTTCGCAGTATTAAGTTGCGACAATGTTGCACCCTGAAGTATTTTACATTGAATTTGTCGTAAGGTAATTAACATCAGTTATTTGGAGATTATAAGAATTATGCTATTTCACAAGTGATTAGAAAAGGTGAAAGGGGAAGTAATATTAGGCTAAGTCTAGGTGATTTGGCGATTGTTTATGCTCCCGCTTGATTATGTTTCAATGTCATAATATGGTTAAATGATGAAAAATGGGCTCTAATTGTGAATTTTACACATTGCAGGATGGTGAGCCTAGATGATGCCTTAAAGTGGTGATTGAAGCTACATTGGAGCAAGAAAGACCCCTTGGAGCTGTGTGCGCGCAAAGACTAGACAAAGAATTGAAGAAAAATGGCCTGAACTAGCGCGAAGTCTAGCGCGAGGTCTAGAGCGTTCGCGCTAGTCCAGAAGTGGGAGGCAGTATTCAGGAAACTAGCACGAAGTATAGCGCGAACATTAGCGCGTTTGCGCTAGTCAAAGTTCCGAGAAAAGTCTGTTAGGGGCAAAATTGGAAACCTGGAGAAAAATTCACTTAACCTATATAAAGTCAAGCTCGCCCAAGGATTAGATAACAAGGTTTTCATAGTTTAGTGCAAGAAACACAGTGGCAAGAGGCAAGGAGGAAAATCCAACATCAAGTTCTTCTTTTCTTCTTCTTGTTTTTATGTTTTGAATGAAATTAAACATTATTGAGATGAACATTGCTATGAGTAGCTAAAACCCATTGTTCTAGGGTCATGGGTGAAACATGAACGTTGTTGTTCATAGTTTAATTTAACGAAGTTGATTTTATCATAATGGGTTATTTATTTAGTTCTGTTCTCAATTATTTTGCTGAGTAGCTACCAGTGGGATACTATCTACGAATCTAGAGTTGAAGTCGAAAGTGGGAACTTTGGATTGCATATATAATTACATAGAGCAAGTTCTTGAACCCGGACATCGGGGAATGGATTCACAATTAGGATAGACATATACCTAATAACCTTGCTTGGTTGAAATACAGGAACTGTAAACGCATTCTTGTTAATCTTAATTCCATAGACATATAGGTATTGAGTTAATTTGAATAGGCTAGTAAGGAGTCGAAAGATCCTTATGACCATTATCAACCTTGTGAATCAATAACCTAGATAAATCAATTAGTTATTTTAAGCCAAGAAAGCAACATGATTGTTACCTAATGCGTGATCCTGGAATATTCTTCCCTATTGATTGTTATTCGAAATTGCTGTGTGTTTAGTTGATTATTCTAGTTATTTTAGTAATTGATATTTTTAGGTAGTAAATTAGAGACAACTATATTTTGTGAGAAATCTCTTGGATCAATAAGTTAATTGAGGTTGAACTAGTCAAAAGTTAATCACAAGTCTTCATGGGAACGATATTCTACTCACTACTTTATAACTTAACGATCACGTGCACGTGCGTGAGTGTTTTGATCGCAACAAGTTTGTGGCGCCATTGCCGGGGACTTAGAAATTAGCTTTTTGACAGAGTTAAGCTTTTATTGATTATTTGTTCAAGCTTTAATTTTTAGTTTACCTGGTTTGTGTGAACACAAGATTTTCTTCTGAATGCGGAGGAGCCGAAGAGCAAACAATCTACTTTCCCTTAATCACAAAATTGAACGAACACTTCACAGAGTGAGGAGGGAAGTAGATGTAAGAACAAGAATTGACAAAGAGTTGGACATCGTAGTTCAACCACAGGCAATAGAGATGGCAGGGAATGAGGAGCGCACTGTAATTGAAGCTACAAGGCCCAGCCTTGCTAATATGACTCAGGCTATTGTGAAGCCTTGATATCACAGGGCACTTTGAACTTAAACAGTACATGGTGCAGCTGATCAGGTCCACAAGGCAATATGTGGGTCTATCTCATGAACATCCGCAGAGGCATATTTAGAATTTTTTGGAAATTACGGACACTTACAATTATCCGAATGTTTCCAAGGACTATGTCAGGCTGACACTCTTCCCCTTTTCACTTCTTGGGGATGCTAAGGAGTGGCTGTAGAAGGAACCCACAAATTCAATCCACACTTGGGATGATCTAGCAAGGAAATTCTTAATCGAGTATTTCCCGACTAAGAAGACAAAGATATTGAGGAGTCAAATTCTTGGGTTTGAACAACGAGATGCCGAGACACTTCGTCAAGCATGGGAAAGGTACAAGAAGATGCTCAGAGACTATCCACATCATTGTCAAATTGAGGAGGTATTGGGTCACACTTTCGTGGATGGGTTAGATGATGCATCAAATATGAATCTTGATTCAGCTTATGGAGGTAGTTGCATGGACAGACCCTACAGTGAAATCCAAATCTTGCTAAATAACTTCATTACAAATGATCATAAATGGCAAGGTGAGGGTGATTCGCGAAAGGCAATTAAGCAAAAAGTAGCTGGATTACTAGAGCTCGACGACTTGTCAGCCATGAGAGCCGATGTTGCAAAGTTGGCCAATCAGATGACTAGGATGACAATGTAGCAACCACAGACAATGCAACATGTACAACAAATGGCTATCTGCTACGAATTGTGTGGGGACAATCATATGAGTGACATATGCCCCACGAACCCAGAATCCATCTATTATATGGGGCAACAAAACAGAGGTCCATCGAATCAGCATACACAATATGGAAATTCTTACAATCCGAATTGAAAAAATCACCCTAACTTCTCATGGGGTGGAAATCAACAGAATTAGAATTAGTACAGACCCCAAGGGAATTTCAATCAACCTCAAAAGCCACCCCAACAAATGGAAGAGAGTACCAATGATTTGCTAAAGAAGTTGTTGATTGATAATCAGCAGCTCAGGATCGACTTCAGAAATCTTGAAAGACAAATGAGGCAGTTAGCAACGAACCAAAACACTAGACCTGCAGGTGCTCTCCCCAGTAATACAGAAAATAAGCCTCAAGTAAATACAGTTACACTCGGGAACGGGAGGGAGCTAGATGAAGCGCCAAAGAAAAGGAAAGACAAGCCCATACCAAAGGGGAAGTTAATTCCTAAAGAGACACACGAGCCAAAGAATGCTGCTAAAATCCCAGAGCCAGTGGGGGCTCCAAGGCCCTCACCAACATTCCCCCAGAGATTGCAGAAGAAGAATGATGATCGCATGCTCAGCAAATTTCTCTCCATGTTGAGCCAGGTTCAATTAAATATTCCATTCGTTGATGTGCTGCGTGAAATTCCAAAATATGCAAAGTACATAAAAGATATAGTGGATCACAAGAGAAAATTAACTGAATTTGAGACAGTTGCACTTACTGAGGAGTGCACTTCAAGGGTTCAGAACAATATTCCTCAAAAGCTTAATGATCCTGGCAGCTTCACAATTCCTGTACGCATTGGTAATATCGATGTGGGTCATACTCTTTGTGATTTGGGGGCAAGCATAAATTTGATGCCCTTATCCCTGTTCAGGCAACTAGGCCTGGGAGCTCCAAGGCCAACTACTGTGATGTTACAGTTGGCTGATAGGTCAATAGTACACCCTGAGGGAGTAATTGAAGATGTGCTGCTATAAATTGGGAAATTTATCTTCCCAGCGGATTTCATTATCCTAGATTATGAGGCTGACGAACTGGTTCCAATCATATTGGGGCGACCTGTCTTGGCCACTGGTGATGCCATTATCAAAATGAGAGAGGGAAAAATGATTTTGAGGGTGGATGACGGGGAAGCAGTCTTTAATGTCTACAAAGCAATCCAACTTCCCCGCCACTGTGAAGATCTCTCCATGATATCTGTTGTTGAGGTGGATGAGTAGATGCTTAACACGAGTGTGTACCTAGACGATTCTCTAGAGAAAGCACTCATGTTGTTCGACAGCCTGGAAGTTGATGATGAGGTTGAAGAGATGATGCACATCCTGGATACATCTTGTGCCTACATGCAGGGGATGCACCGTTTGAGCCTTTGAACAGTCCAGATGGGCAACCCCCAAAACCGTCAATTGAGGAGGCACCAAAATTGGAGCTTAAACCTCTACCACCTCATCTTCAATATACTGATTTGGGTGAATTTGACACTTTAACTGTTATTATTTCTTCTGAATTGTCTAAATTGCAGGAAGAGAAGCTGCTGAGAGTGCTACGTGAGCACAAGCGAGCTCTTGGGTGGACAATGTCTGACATCAAAGGTATTAGTCCAGATTTTTACATGTATAAAATCCTCATGGAGACAGACACAAGCCCAGTGTAGTGCAACAACGCCAACTCAATCCAATTATGAAAGAAGTGGTAAGAAAAGAAGTGATTAAGTGGCTCGACGCAGGTATTGTATTTCCAATCTCAGATAGCAAACGGGTAAGCCCCGTTCAATGTGTACCTAAGAAAGGGGGGATGACTGTGGTTGTTAATGAAAATAATGATTTGATTCCCACAAGAACTATCACTGGGTGGAGAATTTGTATAGATTACTGAAAATTGAACAATGCCACCCGAAAGAACCACTTTCCTCTCCCCTTTATTTACCAAATGCTCGATAGATTAGCTGGCCAGGAATACTATTGTTTCCTATATGGTTACTCCGGGTATAATCAGATTGCTATAGCCCCATAGGACCAAGAGAAAACCATATTTACGTGTCCATATGGCACGTATGCGTTCAAGAGAATGCCCTTTGGTCTCTATAATGCACCTGCGATTTTTCAAAGGTGTATGATGGCTATTTTTACTGATATGGTTGAAATATTTGTAGAAGTGTTCATGGACGATTTTTCTGTGTTTGGGTGATCTTTTAATAACTGCTTAATGAATCTAGATAAAGTACTTGCTAGATGTGAGGAGACGAACCTGGTGCTGAACTGGGAAAAGTGCCACTTTATGGTACGTGAAGGTATAGTTTTGGGGCACAAGGCATCTAACAATGGTTTGCAGGTGGATAAAGCAAAGGTGGAAGCAATTGAAATTGCCCCACCAACATCCGTCAAAGGGATCCGTAGTTTCTTGGGCCATGCAGGTTTTTATCGATGCTTTATTAAAGACTTTTTGAAAATTTAATCTCCCTTGTGAAGGTTGCTCGAGAAAGATGTCTCATTCAAGTTCGATGATGCCTGTCTAAAAGCATTTGAGGAGCTGAAAGGGAGGATAGTGACGGCTCCATTTATCATTGCTCCTGATTGGGGACAGCCGTTCGAGTTCATGTGCGATGCGAGTGACATAGCTATTGGGGCTGTTTTGGGGGTAAAGGAGAAATAAAATCTTTTACTCCATTTACTATGTGAGCAAAACTCTGAATCCAGTCCAGATGAACTATACAATTACTGAAAAGGAGTTGCTTACAGTGGTGTGGGTGTTTGACAAGTTTAGATCATATTTAGTGGGGACCAAAGTCATCGTCTACATAGATCACTCAGCTATCAGATACTTGTTTGAGAAGAAATACGCCAAATCGAGACCGATTCGTTGGGTCCTTCTCTTGCAAGAGTTTGACTTAGAAATCCGAGATCGAAAAGGAATAGAGAACCAAGTGGCTGATCACTTGTCCAGATTAGAAAATCGGAGCCATGTAGCTGAAGGTGGGTCTATCAAAGAAACATTCCCTGATGAGCAGTTATTGGAAATCACCTCCAGTAAAGCCCCGTGGTATGCAGATTATGTGAATTTCATCGCAAGTGGGGTGACACCACCGGAATTGACACCCGATAATAGAAGAAGGTTCCTACATGATGTGAGGTTTTATATGTGGGATGAGCCATTCCTACACCGGCTATGCGCAGATCAGTTGGTGCGAAGATATGTTCAAGAAGAAGAGATGAATGCAATATTGCATGACTGTCACGCATCATCATATGGAGGACATCACGTGGGAGATAGGACCGCCTAGAAAATTCTACAATCAGGTTTCTATTGGCCCAAATTGTTTAAGGATACACATGCCTTTGTTAAAATGTGTGATAGATGCCAAAGAATCGGAACAATCACCAAGAAGCATGAGATGCCTTTGCAGAATATTCTGGTAGTAGAGTTATTTGATGTGTGGGGGATCGACTTCATGGGACCATTCCCATACTCTAATGGGCACAGGTACATCTTGGTCGCAGTTGATTATGTGTGTAATTGGGTGGAGGCCATTTCTCTTCCCACTAATGACGCAAAGGTAGTGGTGAGTTTTGTAAAGAAGCATATCTTCACACGCTTTAGAACTCCACGAGTGTTGATAAGTGACGGAGGAACGCACTTTTGCAACAAATTGCTGAATAATATCCTTGCAAAATATGGTATCAAGAACAAGGTTTCCATGGCTTAACATCCCCAAACGAGTGGTCAAGGGGAAGTGTAGAAAAGAGAGGTGAAGCAGATTCTGGAGAAAATAGTGAATGGAAATAGAAAGGACTGGGCTGGAAAGCTCGACGACACATTATGGGCATATGTACTTCTCCGTATAAATTAGTTTATAGGAAGGCATGCCACTTGCCCGTCAAATTTGAACACAAAGCCTATTGGGCAATTAAAAAGCTGAACATGGATATGGAGTTAGCTGGGGAGAAGAGGTTTCTACAACTAGACGAGCTTGATGAGTTTTGATTTCGCGCCTATGAAAATGCCAAATTGTACAAAGAGAACACTAAGAGGTGGCATGACAAATGCATCCAACATAGAGATTTTGAGTCGGGGAAAGGAGTGTTGTTATTCAATTTGAGGTTGAAGCTCTTTACCGAAAAGCTTAAATCTCGTCGGTCAGGCCCTTTCATTGTATTAAGTGTGAAGCCTCATGGAGCTATGAAATTACGGGATATAAGCTCCAATGGAACCTTCTTGGTAATTGGCCAGCGGGTAAAACATTATTGGGGTGGTGACATTGCACATCACAAGACCTCATGGACCTATCAGATGCTTGACAACGTGTTAAATCATGCCACAACGTTAAATCAGGCTCTGGATGGGAGGCAACCCATTGAATTATTGTAATCATCATGCCCCTACAATAACTAAGGAGCTAGTTGGGAGGCAACCCAACAATAGTTGTAGTGTTATTTGTACGTTTTGTAGCATGCTAACCAATGCAGGTGACAAAGGGCAGGTGAAAAGACCATCGACCAGGGTAAATATAGGTGAAAAGGTGCAAAAACATGTTGCCCAGTAGCATGATCATGCTACAGTTTACGCTAACTGGGCGACATTCTGCCTAAGCTGCACAAACTAGCGCGAAGTTAGTGCGAAGTTCATACTAGAGCTCGTGCTAAAAGCGTAACATTCTGCCTGGACTACCGCGAAGTTAGCACGATCGCGCTAGTGTTCGTGCTAGTCCCGCCCCAAAAATAACTGGATTGGGGTTGTTTTAATGTTTTTATTTTTATTTTTTATTTTTCCTTTTACCTCTTTAGCCTAACTTAAATCCCCCAATATACAAACCCTCACCACGATTCACTTCCCTCTTCCTCCCAACTCTCACTATTCCCCCATCTTCCAACTCTCACTACTCCCTCTCCCCCCCCCCCCNCATTCTGCCTGGACTAGCACGAAGTTAGCATGATCGCACTAGTGTTTGTGCTAGTCCCGCCCCAGAAATCACTGGATTGGGGTCGTTTTAAAGTTTTTTTATTTTATTTTTTTATTTTTCCTCTTACCTCTTTAGCCTAACTTAAATCCCCCCAATATACAAACCCTCCCCACAATTCACTTCCCTCTTCCTCCCAACTCTCACTATTCCCCCATCTCCCAACTCTCACTATTCCCTCCCCCCCAATCTCACGATTTCACTCCTCCCACCAGGCTCACACACACGTCTTCTCTAAACTCACCGCCATCCACATCACATGTATGAGCCTTAGTGCAATATCTTCTCTTTTTCTCTTGTTAATTTTTTTTCCTTTTTAGATTTTTGGTTGTAGTCCAATGTGTTGTGTAGTAGTTGTGCTTTGCTTTTTTATGTGGAGGAATTGGAAGAATATGTTGTGGTGTTCGTGGGTGATAAGTGTGGGGTGGGTGGTACTTGATTTGTGCTATTGATGAGATTTTGGGGTGGATTCATGTTCTAGAATACTCAAAAAGGGTTATGAAGGCCTAATGCCCACAAGGTGTTTGTGGAAATACCTTAAAGACCATTACTATGTTATTGTGACCACTCAAGTAGGTGAAGTCTTAGTAATCGCAGTGTGTCACATCTTTGTGTTCCACCTTGCTAATGTCGCCCCGTTTTTCAGGTATTATGGCACCATCGCAAAAACGCTGCTCCACAGGTCCATCCTCGAGCAGCCAAGCCGACGCACCCAGTCAGGACATAGGTGGCAGCCCCCGCACCCATTTGACAGTAACAAATTTGTCTCAGCCACGGCTCAAGGCTACTTTGCGAAAAAGGCCACTAAACAGCCGATTCTGGAGAGGGCAACCGATATAAACTCACTCCAGCATAAATGTCCTCACAAGTATATGGAGCTGCTAAGGCGGGGGCTGCAGACCTTCATCAATGAGCCTGGGGAGGCCAATGCAATGGTAGTAAGGGAGTTTTACGCTAATCTGCCTGAGCATAACAACAATGTGGTCACGGTGCGTCGCAAAGTGGTGAATGCCTCTGTTGAGGCGATACGTCTGGCTTACCGCCTGCCCCCTCCAGTGATTGAGCATGATGATTCTACGAGTATGGCAAGAGCCCAACGGATGCTAAGTGGGAGCGCGTCTTTGATGCAATTTGCATACCCGGAAAAGAGGTGCAATGGATGGATCATGGTGAGAAGTTTAACTCCTTAGCATTATCCCCTGAGGCGAAGAGCTAGTTGTATGTGGTTAACAACCGTCTTATTCCGTCCAAAAAACCACGGAGGTCAACGTGCCCCGAGCCGCTTTTATTTGGTGTTTCATGAAGGGTCTTAACTTCAATGTAGCCAAAGTGATGCACGACGAAATGTTCATTCGCTGCCTAGTGAAAAGGTATGGTTTCTTTTTCCTCTCTTTAGTGACTCAGCTTTGCAGGAAAGCTCGGGTGCCCGAGAATCTCCGTGTGGATGGGTTAGTACAAAATACCCACAAGGTCCAACCTGACAAGAGCACCACGACGACTGAGCCAACAACATCAGGTGGAGTGATTGAGATTGGAGCTGATGACTCAGAGGAAGGGGAGGCTAAACAAATGAACATGGAGGGCAAAACGCAGGCCCATGCGCCCAGTGCAACAGCTGAAACACCGTCAGGAGCATCATCATCTTCAGGAACTGCTAGAGTGTCCCGTTTTACCACATTGGAGTAGGAGGTAGCTGGTTTACGCTCCTCAGTGATTGAAATGCGTACTCGTATAGACGCAGTGGCTACCCAACAGACAAAGTCTGAAAAGAAATTTATGGGCTGGCTGAGAGCTTTGGGTCGGGCATGCCATGTGAATCCCGACACTGTCTCTGACCAGGAGTGAGACTTCAGGGAAGTTCCTTTACCTCACTAGTACTTCAATTTTTAAGCCATGGGGGCATGTCTTCACTTTAAGTGTGGGGTGGGGGATACTTCAGTGTATGTATGTAAATGTATCAATCGTATGTATGCTTGTTTGGTTTTGTTTTAGGTGGCTTTGATAGTTTTAGTGATTGTGTAAAAATTCATTGGAAAGTTCATTAGTTTAAACTAGGTGAGTGGCTTATCCCAACGACAGATCTTTTTTGACGGGGTTCTTGAGAGACTAAGTCGTAAATAAAAAAAATTTGAAGAATATGAAGACTCTTCCTGATGATGGATCCTTTGGACAAATTTTCTTGAGGGAATTTAGTCTAAGAAAATACCAAAAAGATTTTTTTATTTTCTATTTTTAGGTAGTGTAGTAATCCCCCCTTGGTTTTTCTTTGGGCCACGGTTCTTTTTCAAGGGTTTAGTTTGAACCGATATATGTAGTTTTTATTTTTTTTTATTTTTTTAGTTTTGATTTGTAGATTAGGTTTAATAGGATACGAGCTAGAGAACCAAAAAAAGAAAATATAGCGTTGATACACCTGAACACAACAGATACTAGAATGTAACGCTTAGTCTTATTGGTTGAATTTTACTGAAGTGCCTTAATTTTTATGTTTATCACTGACTTGAATACTCATAATGGAGTGTCTCGATGAGTTGATCTGGAATGAGTCATATGCCATGTGTGATGAGGTTTTTGGGGTAGTCCATATGTTGCATTTGTGTCTAGAACTTACCCGGTGTGTGAGTCGAAGCGAAATTTTAGCTGATGCTCGATTTGAAAAATAATTTTTGGCTTTCTTTGATCTGTTTGAGCTTAACTGCTTACCACAAATAAATTATATCCCTAGTTACTTCTTTTGAGCCTGTACACTTTTATTTGGCACCCACATTACAAGCCTACACTTTTTTGTTCTTAATTGGCATTGTTTTGATATATTTTCCTCTTAAAGCACTTTAATCGTGAGATGCGCGCTAAAAGAAGTAAGAAGGAACTAAGAGTGGGGTGGCTTTTGAGTGGAACCAATGAAAGAAAGAAGGGTGAACTTATTCTGTAAAATAAAACACCACTAGCGAAATTTGTAAAAGAAAAACAAAATCTGAAGAAAAATAAATAAATAAATAAAAGAGATAAGGAAAAGTAAATAAATTGTTGTCCTATTCTTCCTAGTGGGAAATACATTAAGGTAGTGCTTAAAGAGAAAGGGAACGTTGTTGGGAGTGATTTTTGTTGAAAAATTAAAGTTGGGATTGAATAATTGCGCTTAAGTTATCATGTGATGTGTTAAAGTGCTTGGGAGGTTGAGTCACTATTCCTAAATATATCATACCCGTCCCTTAGCCCACATTGGAACCATGAAAAAGTCCTGATTGATTTTAGATCGAGCAAGCCTACATTAGTAGAAATTTATATTAAGGGCAAACTTATAGTACCAATTGCATGCATGTGACTTCTTTTGTGAGGGTAAGCGATTCTCTTTGATATATGTAAGCACGAGAATTGAATGTAAGAATTGATTTTATTCTCTTATATATGATTGTAAGGTCAGATTCGTGAAGGAAAAGCAAGTCTTGCCTTCTATATAGAGTGCTTTGAGAAAGTGTGAATATTGTATGGCACTTGAGACTCGACCTTTGAGGCTGAGATTGTTCACTACTAGGCATAGCATATGTGAATTGTTCTGGGTGTAATGCGTTGAGGGAAATTGCTGACTTAATAAACCTCTAGAGAGTATAGTTTGATTGCTCGAGGACGAGCAATGAATTAAGTGTGGAGTGTTGATATTAGGCTAAGTCTAGGTGATTTAGCGATTGTTTATGCTCCCGTTTGATTATGTTTAAATGTCATAATATGGTTAAATGATGAAAAATGGGCTCTAATTGTGAATTTTACACATTGCAGGATGGTGAGCCTAGATGATGCCTTAAAGTAGTGATTGAAGCTACATTGGCGCAAGAAAGACCCCTTGGAGCTGTGTGCGCGCAAAGACTAGACAAAGAATTGAAGAAAAATAGCATGAACTAGCGCGAGGTCTAGTGCGTTCGCGCTAGTCCAGAAGTGGGAGGCAGTATGTCAGGAAACTAGCGCGAAGTATAGCGCGAACATTAGCGCGCTTGCGCTAGTCCCAGTTCCGGAAAAAGTCTGTTAGGGGCAAAATTGGAAACCTGGAGGAAAATTCACTTAACCTATATAAAGTCAAGCTCGCCCAAGGATTAGAGATCAAGGTTTTCTTAGTTTAGTGCAAGAAACATAGAGGCAAGAGGCAAGGAGGAAAATCCAACATCAAGTTCTTCTTTTCTAGTTCTTGTTTTTATGTTTTAAATGAAATTAAACATTATTGAGATAAACGTTACCATGAGTAGCTAAAATCCATTGTTCTAGGGTCATGGGTGAAACATGAACGTTGTTGTTCATAGTTTAATTTAACGAAGTTGATTTTATCATATTGGTTTGTTTATTTAATTCTATTCTCAATTATTTTGCTGAGTAGCTAACAGTGAGATACTATCTATAAATCTAGAGTTAAAGTCGAAAGTGGGAACTTTGGATTGCATATAGAATTATATAGAGCAAGTTCTTGAACCCGGGCATCGGGGAATGGATTCACAATTAGGATAGACATATACCTAATAGCCTTGCTTGGTTGAAATACAGGAACTGTAAATGCATTGTTGTTAATCTTAATTCCATAGAGATATAGGCATTGAGTTAATTTGAATCGGCGAGTAAGGAGTCGAAAGATCCTTATGAGCATTATCAACCTTGTCAATCAATAACCTAGATAAATCAATTAGTTATTTTAAGACAAGAACGCAACATGATTGTTAACTAACCCGTGACCCTGGAATATTCTTCCCTATTGATTGTTATTCGAAATTGCTGTGTGTTTAGTTGATTATTCTAGTTATTTTACTAATTGATATTTTTAGGTAGTAAATTAGAGACAACTATATTTTGTGAGAAATCTCTTGGATAAATAAGTTAATTGAGGTTGAATCAGTCAAAAGTTAATCATAAGTCTTCGTGGGAACAATACTCTATTCACTACTTTATTACTTGTCGATCACGTGCACTTGTGTGAGTGTTTTGATCGCAACAGGGAGAAAGTCAAAGAAAGTAAATTTTCGTCCAAGTTTGGCCTGTTGGGATAAAATACAGCTTGAGCTAAAATACTTGGTATTTTAAGACTAGTATCATACAAGGTACCACATGACCATAATAGTAAAGTGTATAAGGTATGTGAAAAGTGAGTAATATTTTAAGTCAGAATAATTCTCAATTTTGCGGGTAATTAATTAATTACCGGGTAACGAGACACTACCTAATTAATTAATAAATTAAGTGGATAAATATCCTTTTTGGGTCTGCCACATGGCATTATTCTAAGCCAAAGTGCAACAAAAGGCTTGATGAGTCATTAGGCAAGAGATGCCTTACTTACACGTAAAATTCTTGAATCAAGAAGCTGTTGGAGGCACTTATGAAAGGAATAAACGTAAAAGAAATAGACCAAACTAAAGAATTACTTCTAATGGATTCAAAGAGAATTAACGTTAACTACTATCCAAAATGCCCTAATCCCGAATTAACCGTCTGAGTAGGCCGTAATTCTGATGTTTCAACATTAACAATTCTTCTGCAAGATAATATAGAAGGACGTTACGTGAAAAAACTCGACAGTGAAACTTGGGTTCCCGTCCCACCAATCCATGGAGCTCTGGTAATTAACATTGGCGATGCTCTTCAAATAATGAGCAATGGACGATACAAGAGTATTAAGCATCGAGTTATGGCTAATGGCAGCAATAATAGGATATCTGTGCCAATTTTTGTGAACCCTAAGCCTAGTGATGTAATTGGTCCTTTGGCTGAAGTGCTAGAGAATGGAGAGGAACCAATTTACAAACAAGTTCTCTACTCAGATTATGTCAAGCATTTCTTTAGGAAAGCTCATGATGTGAAAGACACTGTTGATTTTGCTAAAATCAAGTAGAACTTATATTGGATCTGCATGAAGAATACGAAGTGCTTATATTAAGCTAATATATTTTTCTTTCATGTATTTTTAGTCATGATTATTCAGCAATTTAAATAAAAAAGAGAGATAAATATAGTTTGAAGTCTCATACTGTAAATTATAGGAGAATATTATTTTGGGATTAATGTGTGTTTGAATTTTGGATCGGATAAATTATAATTGAACTGCTGATTTTATAGCAAATTAAGCCCAATCTATCAAATGTCACTGAAACTAACCCAATCTCGTAACGCCACTATTTAAACTATTATCTAATTAGTTTTAACATGTGCACGATAATTAATCCCAATCTATCAAATGTCATTGAAACTAACCCAATCTCGTCACGCCACTATTTAAACTATTATCTAATTAGTCTTAACATGTGCTTGATGCACGTGTACCTTGTTTCAATGAGTGATATTTTTTAAACTTACATAAATATTATATTAAAAATTATGTTTGAGTTATAAAATAAAATTATAAGCAATGAAAATTGATGATTAAAATAATAGAGCACAATAATAAATTTAATTAGAATAATTTATTTGTATCAATAAATTTTACTATAATAACAAAAATTCAAAAGTACATTTACACAATGATAATGAAAGAGAATAAAAGTTTTTAAAGGATATATTCCATGCATATCATATGAAAAATAATTTTATATATATATATATATATATATATGCTTGAAAACTTTACTCTATTATTTTGTTCCAACATTACATATGCCTGGAAACTATTTTTTTACTTTTTACTTCATAAATAAGATTTATTTATTCTATATAAAAAGTAAAAAGAGAAAAATATAATATTAAAAAGAAATATTAGTTATTTAGAGGTAAAATATGTATTTGGCCATCTAAAGTATATCTAGTTGAGTGATATAAATAATTAACTGACTTTTCTGATACAAACAAAACTAAAAACATAATTTTACTAGATAATTTCAGAAAGTTCTTTTAGTTAAAATGAATTTTATTAAAAACACTTACTAAAAGTCATTACAAAGTGGGATCTTTCCCTTTTCAAAATAAAAACAATAAAAGTAGGTGGAGCAACATAAGTAATTAGGCTCCTAAATACAAGTGAGTTACATGCATTTTTGATTGGCCGCCGCTTCATTTGCTTCTCTAAATATATGCTTTAATGGCGTACCTACTTCATTCAATAGAAACCTGCAATCATCCATTAAATCATTGATGACGGCCAGATTATTAGCTAGTAAACATATTTATAAGTTGTTTTCAATCAGTTTCGATAACACAAGATAGAAGATTTCTTTCTTTTGCAATTTTGAGACCTTGAAGGAGAGCTAGTGCTTCCGCATAGATGTTTGTGGCATGTGATATTCCCATGTTAAACCCCAAAATCCAGTTTTTTATTACTATCTTTGAATACTCCCACTATTCCTCCCTTACCCTGCATACCCAAGAAGGAACCATCAATATTAAACTTATAGTTTCCTAGGTCAGGAAGTTCCCATTGGGTCATTTTTTATGGTCGGCAAAATTTTAGGGGATTCGGGTGCGGTGGCCTAGATACATGCAAATGATATGTGCTATAGCACACGAATATCGAGAATCGGGGGGAACTCTATTATTATACCTCTAACATGCCAAAAAATGAGTAACGTTCATCGCTAGGCGGTGAATATTGTTTCTTTCTTTTTTACGGTCTGTCAAAATTCTAGGCGATCCGGATACGGCCGCCCTAACGTGAGCTGTAGCATATAAAAATATGAAATTTGGGTAGAATTCTAATTTTATGGCCCTAGAACACTAAAAACGAGGAACGGCCATGACAAGACAGTGACTATTATTCCTTAGATTATTTTTTATGGTCCGAGTCCGGCCGTCCGGGATCATGCAGAAGGCGTGGACTATCGTACACGAAATTAAGCATCTGGCAAAATTCAAGTTTTATGGCATAAAAAATGAGTAACGATCATGAAGAGGCGGTGAATATTTTACCTTAATTATGTCATCTTTTATGCTACGACAAAATTTTAGGCAGTCTGAGTCCAGTATCCCGTCCCCATGCAGATGGCGTGGACTATACAGTACAAAAATCTTAAAATCAGGCGCAATTCCAATTTTGTGGTCCTAAAACGCCAAGAAATAAAGAATGGCCATTGAGAGGCGGTAACTATTGTTCCTTAGGTCATCTTTGATAGTCCGAAAAAAAATTTTGGCGATTCGGGTCCGATCACTAGGGCCCATGCAGAAGGCATGGGCTATTGCACCCGAAAATTTAAGAATCAAACAAAATTCCAATTTTGTAACAGCCCAGCCGCTAGTGATATTGACTGCTCTGAGTTTGGGCCCTCATGGGTTTAAAACGTGTTACTAGGATCTAAGGTTTGTTAAATTATATACCCAACATCCCTCTTATATTTTGCCGATATGGGAGTCTGTCAAAGGATATACACCCATGGACTAAGCGTCCTCGCTGAGGTTTGCCCCATCATATGGGATTCATCAAGACTTAGCACTAAGGTTTGCCTCGCCTAACTGAAATTTACCTAAATTAAGTTGAACTCTGACCCACCATCGGCAAGGCTGACATAAGAATGGCTCTGATACCATGTGTAACAGCCCAGCCTGCTAGTGATATTGTCCACTCTGGGCCTAGGCCCTCACGGGTTTAAAATACGTCACTAGGGTTTAAGGCTTGTTAACTTATATACTCAGCATCCCTCTAGTGTTTTGTCGATGTCAGACTCTGACTAAAGACTGGGATGGCCCTAAAACGCCAAAAAAGAGGAACATTCATGGTTAGACGGTGACTATTATTCCTTAGGTCATTATTTATGGTCTGAAAATTTTTTACGCGATTCTATATGGCAACCGAGCCAATGCAAATGGCAAAAATCTGAGAATCAGTTGGAATTCCAGTTTTATGGCCCTAAAACGCCAAAACTTGAGGAATGGTCAAGGCAAGGCGGTGACTATTTTTCCTTATGTTATTTTTTATGGTCCAACTAAATTTTAGGGGATTCAGTTCGGCAGCTCGGGCCCATCCAAAAGGCGTGGGCAATAGCACACAAAAATCTGGGAATCGTGCGAAATTCTAGTTTTATGGCAGCCCTGGAATACCCAAAAACGAGGGACGGTTATGGAAAGGTGGTGCCTATTGTTCCTTAGGTAATTTACTATAGTTCGGCAAAATATTAGGTGATCCAGGCCAGATAGTTGTAGCTCATGTAGAAGGCTTGAGTTATAGCATACAAAAATCTAGGAATCATGACTGCTACATCGGGGCCCGTTGGGCAGAGAGATAAAAATTTCGCGCCCGGTATTCAAGACAATTGAGAGAGTATTTTGGAGATTACTTCTTCAATAAGAGCAGAACACCTTGGGTTAGTAAGAGAAGACTACGGATGGGGGAAGGAAGTAGTGTTACAGATACTTTCACCAGGTGATGGCATCAAAAATCGTGCCGATGTGTTTCTGAATGTGTACACGTGTCCTTTCATGTTGGGCCCCCTTGATAGGGTTGTGCTCGACTTTTGTTTAAAGTATCAGGTTACCTTGGTGCAGATCCATTCGTAATTTTGGCGGATAGTGTTGATGATGAGGTTTTTTGAGAAGAAAGCGGGGCTCGAATTTATGCTTAGTCATCTTATCAGGCTGTATTATCTCTTTCACCATCGGGGTATGCTAACCTTGCAATGCCAGTCAACCACGCCCTTCGTCATCGATGACAAGGAGGACGAAGATCGGGAGTTGATGAGTCGATTCGTCCGAGTACGGACCACCAACATTATCCCCGTGGAGCTTATGCCATTTCTTGAGGAATGGAATTATACACGTAAGTGATGCACCTCGCGCCTTCATAGCTTTGTTTGTGGCAAAGACTGGTTTCGTAACTGTGCCTCATTTTCTTTTTCTGTAGCGGTTTCGTGGGCGCCGGGCGCCGTTCATGATTAGCTGGATTGGATTTGCAAGTTTACGACGCACTCGACTTGCGACGAGCGCAAGTGGTGAGCTTTTTCCAGGGGCAGATGGGAAGCGAAACATCATGGTGGGTGTCATACTACTTTTTGTTTTCCCCTTTCACTTGGAGATGCGTTTATCCCTTTCTACGTATTAATCTTGCTGTTCGCAAGCATGGGAGGGCCTTCCGAGGCGAGATGATGTTGCTTTGGAGAGGGGGAAGGGTTGCTTGCTTTTGGGCTAAGGAACGATAATAATAAGCAGGAGATGCCTTCACACGGCAGTGGCGCTCAAGGCAAGGCGAAACTGGACCGGGGGTCCGAAGCGGAAGCATCATCTGAGCCCATTGCACCCATGGTTCCTGGTTCTGGGAAGCTGATTTCTCCGTTGTCGTTGCCATTTTCCTATTGATAGTACTTCAGGGGATACTAGAAACCCGTGATCGCATACTTCGAGCGGCCGTGCCTCGGTTGGAGTCGAGTCTTTCATAGCTAAAGGAGCTAGGTGTTACGCCCCGCAGTATTACGTCAATGTTGTGCTCTGCATTAATATATTACGATGATGTTACCCTCTACAATAATATATTACGATGATGTTATGCCTCACAGTATCATTATCTTCGCAGTATTAAGTTACAACGATGTTGCACCCTGAAGTATTGTACGTTAAATTTGTCGTAAGGTAATTGACATCAGTTATTTGGAGATTATAAGGATTATGCTATTTCACAAGTGATTAGTAAAGGTGAAAGGGGGAGCAAGTCAAAGAAAATGAATTTTCGTCCAAGTTTGGCATATTGGGATAAAACACGGCTCGAGCTAAAATACTCAGTATTTATGGACTAGTACCATACAAGGTACCACATGACCATAATAGTAAAATGTATAAGGTATGTGAAAAGTGAGTAATATTTTAAGTAAGTGGGAATAATTCTCAATTTTACGGGTAATTGATTAATTACCGGGTAACGAGACACTACCTAGTTAATTAATAAATTAAGTGGATAAATATCCTTTTTGGGGTTGCCACTTGGCATTAATCTAAGCTAAAGTGGAAACAAAAGGCTTGATGAGTCATTAGGCAAGAGATGCCTTACTTACACTTAAAATTCTTGAATTAAAAAACTAGTCATGTTGGTGTTTAACCAAAAAATAAAATTTTGACTAAAGCGATAATTTATAAGAACTCGGGTTACTGATAATTGCAAGAATGAATAAAAGAAAGTAGTTGGAATAAACAGTGTATAATCAAGAGAAACATGTAAACAAAAGTATATTCAGATAGTCTTTCGTGTCTTTACAATTGTTCGGTATAATCAAGAGAAACATGTAAACAAAAGTATATTCAGATAGTCTTTCGTGTCTTTACAATTGTTCGGCCCTCTCCTTTTTATAGCTATTTTTGAGACATATATCTTGCCTTTGTCATTATAAGGCCATTATGGACAATTAATGACAGTGAATGCTACGTTACATAATCATTATATTTAAGACAGATTCTCTAACGTTTTTAGCATTTAAGGCTTATTAAATAATGTATTTGGACTCTCATGTATTTTTAGGTTCATTCCCTTAATTCTTCTTGATTCTTGAATTTAAATGTCTTGAATGGGTACGGGCGCTGAATCCTTTGAATGACCACCCGTGCCTCTTCCGTTGTCTTTGCTCGCATCCATTACAACTTGTGCCTCTTGGCTAGTTGAAATTCTTTGACCATTTGACCAGTCTACGTGTCGCAACACATCATCTCCATACTAGTTTAATATGTAAACTTAATTGTCCCAATACAGATAGTCCCCCCACTTGCCATTTATTCATAAATTGAATATTTGGAAAGTGTATTTCATTGAAACGGAAATTTTTGTCACCATTAATATTGTGACAGAATTGACGCTTCAATTGTCACTTCCATTTAATGAGTTTCACACATGTCACCTTCCTATTGGTACTGCAGTTTTGCAGCACTTTTTTAGTCTTTCTTTTCGGCTTCCCTGTTCACGAAGTGTTAGTTATCATTATTATGGTCCTTCCATCTTTGCACTTTTCCCTTTGACGGTTGCTTGTCAGTATAAATATGGCTTCCTTCTTTGTCTTTACCTCATAAAGTTTTCTGAACACTTTATTTCTCAAATGTCTTTTTGTTTCTTCCTCGTATCATCCTTCTTCATTATGTCTTCATCGAACCCTAACCCTAGAAGGGCTTCCATTGTTGATACCTTCCCTAGTGCTCCTAGTAGGGGCAGAAGGGGAGGTAGGCACTGTAGTTCGGGATCTGCACGAGGCTCTTCTATTTTATCTCCTAGTTCCGGTCCTTCTTCTAGAACTAGAGGTTCCCTTTCTCAAAATCTTCTTCTAGGGGTAAATAACCTTTTAAACCATTACGTGAGCCTCTAATGGAAGAGATAGTCCCAACAGAACTATCTTTTTATCATGATAGGGAATCCCTTAAGAATCAGGTTTTTACTTTAGATCGTGCTTATATTTTTCCCACTCAAATTACAGAAGTTTTGGCTCCTGTAGTTCATGAAGATTGTCATTGGAGTAGTGATTTTCCTATTATTATTCCTAACCCAAATCAGAGAATCACTTCTTACTTGATGGGGTTTTCTTTTGTTTATACATACCCTTTCACCTTAGGGTTCGAACCAGCTATCGACCCAGTCATTCTTGATTTTTGTCATTTCTTTGATGTTTGTTTGGATCAAATTGGCCCAATCATATGGAGAGTTGTTTCCTGTTTAAGGAATTTAACCAATTCAGTTGATGTTCCCTTTACTTTCCCTCACCTAATTCATCTTTACACCCCTAGGATTTTTCGCAATGGTGTTTTTACACTAGTAGCCAGGAGTATGTCTGATTTGTTGCTACCCCCACTACTGGTTTAGTGGCTGGTATGTCCGATTTGTTGCTACCCCACTACTGGTTTAGTGGGTGAAGATAATGTTCCCTTCCCTGAGAAGTGGAACTTTGCACGCAAGTCTTTGTTCCTGCCTTTTTACTTTAAGTTTATCAACTTTTCTGATTTTGCTTTTGTTTTTCCTTTTTTAGCAACCATGGGAGTTGTGGAAGATGTTCCCTTTTTCCGTGGCTGGGTAGAAAGATTACTAAAGACCGCACAAATGGATGGGAGGTCGTAGAAGACACTTTCTAACCGTTTTGGTTGGAAAGTAAAGACTCATGGTAAGATCTTCTATTTCGTTCCATCTTTCATGCATATATTTGTCTTTATGGTTCTAATTTTAATCCATCTTTTTGTCAAGATTTGCCATTTGAGGAGTTACTGCTGAGGTTGTTGCGGCTTCCCATGCCTATTCGGGAACCTATATCTCCTTAGAAAGGGCTCAAGAAATAGTTTTGGGTTCCTCGTCAAAGAGAAAAGCCGTTGAAGAAAAAAATTCCGATGAAGAGGAGGATGACGGAGGCTCTTTAGTGAGATGGCCTCGAGCTCAAAGATGCATCATTTCTGATGATGAGGCTGAAGCATCCAACCCGCCAATCTGTTTATCTCACCGATCCTACTAAAGCCCCGGTGGTGATCCCCGTATCTGATGATGATGCAGCTCCCCTAGATACTTGTGAGTCCATTGAACATTTTTTTATCAGTGGCTTCTGTAGTGGAAGTTTAGGGCCCGTTTTAGATGAAACACCCCTAGACTCTTTTTCAACTCCCGTGCCTGTGATTCCTTCGTTGCTAACCCCAGCTGTTACTGTTCCTTCCTTAACTGTTCTTACCTTTTCTACTACCCCTCCTTCAACAATTCCACCTCCAATCGTTCATCATACTGAAGTGGGTTCTTCAAGTAGAAGTGTTGCTATGAGGGGGTGGTTATTGAAGTTCCTGCAGAGAGCGGCCTTTTGAGAAAATCAGGTCAGGCAGATGTATGGCTAGAGCCTTTAATTGGCCCAATTGAAAAAGCAAAGGTGGAGAGCCATAGTTCCCTGACTCTGATGAACGATATTGTGCATACTACTTTAAAGGTATTTACCTTTTTTTTACTTTGTAATTTTCTATCTTTGGGATTCTAATTTCTCTTCCCCGTTTTTTAGGCCAATCTTATCGGCACAAAAATGATGAAAAGAATCCACGTCTTGGAGCAGATAGCACGCGATTCTTTGTTAGAGGCGGTCAATTGGAAGGAGCAGTTCGAGAGTTTAATAGGAAAAATGCATAATAAGGCAAACATAAGAACATAGGAGAAGAACATGCAAGGTAGAGAAATAAGAACATAGACAAGACAGATTCACTCAAAGAAAAGAAGAAGAAGAGTCGGAGAAACATTTCGAAACTATTTTTAGAAACCCTAAATTGAAGAGAAATAAATCTTGAAGGAAAAGATTGGGGAAAACGTTAAAAAAACTCCAGTAGAACACATATATAGCATATATTATGTAGAATTCTTACAAGAGAGCAAGAGTACCTTAGAGCTGCAAGTGCGAGCTTTAACCTTAAAGTTAGCAGTTGCAAAAGCTTTCTCAAGCCAAACAGAAAAAGAAAAAGAACATCTCGAATCTTCTTTCTCAGAACAACTATCCAGGGCTAGTGAAGAGAACAGAGAGTTGAAGGTTCTCTTGAGTCAGAAAGAGACTTACTCTAGGGAGCTCATGCAAAGCTTAACTCAAGCACAAGAAGACCTTCGAGTCTCTTCTGATAATGTGCGTGCTTTAGAAAGCTCCCATGCCTCTCTTCAAATTTCTTACAACTCTGTCCTGGCAGAAAATGAGGAGCTAAATAGTGAGATTGCTTGTTGGGAAAGGGATTATGAGACCTTTGGAGAGAAATCTGCTATTAAGGCAAGTTTGGCATTTCTGAACTCACGCCGTGATACCCTAATTGAAGCTGACCAAGAAAATTTTAACTTAGAGTCTGAGTTGGCTAAGGTTAATGAAACCATTGAGAAGGCTCAACAAACTCAAGATTTTCCTTCTCATGTGGCCGAAGCTTCCGTGAATGTCGAAGTTGATATGGGTATCCCAACTCTTTCAAGCTCTGTCGAGCTTGTTGCTGTAAGTCAAGATTAACCCGCAACTGTTGATGCTCCTGCCCAAGTTGAGCTCGTTGCCATTGATGCACCTTCTTCAGTTCCTTCATCTTCCTAGTGATAAATTAAAACCTTTTGAATTCTTTTTTTGCAGGTACCTTTTTAGAAGGTTATGTTTAAAACCCTTGGTTTCATTTGAGGGTTTATTTTGGAAAACATGAGTCCCGAGACCTTTTATGGGGCAATTGTATAAAAAAATCATAGTTTTTCGACTAAGTTTTTACTTAGTCTTAAGCTTTTTAATATTTTAGAAGTTTTCTCGTTACTATCTTGAACTTTTATTTAGTTTTCTCTTGCCTTTATTTCTAAGGACTTATAGAATAATCTGCATTTTTATTCTTTAGAAAATGCTTCTGTTAACTTCATGAATAACTAAATTAAGCATGAATTTTATAAAAGAGGGCCCTTTTATATTTCGACACTTAATGAAGAAGACGTCTCAACTTCATAATGGTGTTAACAAACGATAAAAGAAATAGGAACACACATGTTTCTTTTAAAACAACGTTCACAAGTTTTCATTTGAACTTTGTCTAGTTTTGAATAATACTTTACATGTATTTGAATTACATCTATAACTTTCTCGTAACTGTTTTTCTTGTAACAGATTTTTAAGAAAAAATAAAAACACGAGGTTTTTCTTTATAACCCGTTTTAGTACATGGCTTTTACCCTAACTATAGTAAGGTTTTCTTTGGCCTTGGCTCGTGACTTCACGACTTTTACTCTGCACTTGACTCTTTCAGGCTTGATTTTTTCTCAATCTTGTTTGCCTTCTTTATACACATGCACATGACCGTGTATATTATATAGTCACCCAAGTGTTTGAGTGTTGAAGTATGAAGCCTCGAGCACTTGATTGTTTCTCTTATTTGGTCCTTTTCCTGAAAAGGAAAAGCATACGAGACTCGGAGGTGCGATTATAGATGAAGACTGCTTAACCCGTTTGAATTTCTATCAGAATAATTGTAACCCTAGGCCAGTAATTTTAGTTTATTCCGTGTGCCTTACAGGTTGTGACTCATCATTTAGTTCGGGTTAGATTTTTACCTATCATCTAAAATCGTTAGTAAAATTTTACCAATTCAAAAATAAACTTTAAAATATGGGTACCTGACTGTTGGTATTCCTTAAAAATAGTATCTCTTCAGGTGAACAGCATTCTAATGCGAAGGTAGTACTTTGCCATCCATTGTTTCCAACTCATATGCTCCTTTGCCTGCAATACCAGAGATCCTATAGGGTCCTTCCTATGTTCGACTTAATTTTCCCGTATTAGCTATCTTCGTAGATTGAAAAACCTTTTTGAGTACAAAGTCCCCAATTTTGAAGAATCTGAGGCGTGCTTTCTGGTTGTAGTATCGTTCTATGACTTGATTTTGTGCCGATATTGTTACTAATGCAGCTTCCCTTCTTCCTTTAAGTAAATCGAGGCTTACACGCATTTCTTCGTCATTAGACTCTTCTGTTGCATGTGTGAACCTCGTACTTGTCTCTCCTATCTCAACTGGAATTAAAGCTTCTGCTCCATAAACCAATAAAAATGGTGTTTCTCCCGTACTTATTTTTGTTGTTGTGCGATATGCCCATAAAACACCAGGTAGCACTTCTAGACAATTTCCTTTTGACTCTTCTAAATGCTTCTTTAAATTATTGATAATAACCTTGTTTGTTGACTCTGCTTGCCCATTACCCACCAGATGATAAGGTGTGGACGTAATCCTTTTAATTTGCCAACTTTGAAAGAATTCCGTGATTTGAGCTCCTATAAACTGAGGGCCATTATCACATACAATCTCTTTTGGTACACCAAATTGACATATGATATTCCGCCAGATAAAATCTTTGACTTCCTATTCTCGTACCTGTTTGAATGCTCCTGCCTCTACCCATTTAGTAAAATAATCAGTGTGTACGAGCAAAAATTTCACCTTACCTTTTGCTTATGGTAATGGACCCACGATATCCATTCCCCATTTCATAAATGGCCATGGTGCAATGACTGGATATAGTAATTCCACAGGCCTATGCATGTTGTTTCCGTACCTCTGACATCTATCGCATTTAGCCACGAAATTTTCTGCTTCTTCTTCCATTTTAGGCCAATAATATCCTACCCTAATAAAGGTTCTTTCCAGTGATCTTCCTCCGGCGTGATTCCTACAATGCCCCTCATGTATTTCCCTCATTACGTACTTTGTTTGAGAAGGTCTGAGGCATCTGGCTAAGGGACCACCGAACATTTTACGATATAGGTTGCCCTGGTTTAAACAGTACCGAGCATCCTTTTTTTGAAGTGCATGAGCTTTTTTCTTGTCATCAGGGACGGTTCCATAATGCAAAAAAATGAAAATCTCGTTCCTCCAATCCCAAGTTAAATTATTAAAATTTACCTCATTCTTGTTGTGGTCAAGAACTGAATGAAATAAATGAATAACTGAGGCGTTTGCATCATTTTCCACGTCAGCCGCAGATGTGAGATTAGCTAAGGCATCCGCTTCAACATTTTTATCCCTTGGTATTTGTAACCTTCCACGTTTGAAACTGCTTTATCAATTCCCGAACCTTTTTTAAATATTATTACATCCTTGCCTCCCTGGCTGTATAAGTTCCAGCATTTGATTAACCACGAGTTGTGAATCGCTTTTGATCACAATCTGATTTATGCCAAGTTCTTATGCCAGTTCTAAACCTGCAATCATGGCCTCATATTCTGCGTCATTATTAGTTATAGAATGACATTTAATAGCTTGTCGAATAGTTTCACCCGTAGGTGGTAACAAAATAATCCCTAAACCTGCACCTTTTACGTTAGATGAACCATTAGTGAATTTAGTCCAAGTTCACGGATTAGCTCCATTAAACAACTGTAATTCTTTCTCTACTTCTAATTGCATCCCTTGGCTAAAATCAGCCACGAAATCAGCTAACACTTGTGATTTTATAGCAGTTATAGGTTAGTATGTGATTTCGTATTCACTTAACTCTATAGCCCACTTTGCCAACCTACTTGATAATTCAGTCTTATGTAATATATTACGTAAAGGGTAGGCGGTTACTACAACAATAGGATGACACTGAAAGTAAGGTCTTAATTTTCTAGATGCCATGATTAATGCAAGTGCAAGATTTTCTTATTGAGGATACCGTGTCTCCGCATCTAACAAAGATTTACTAACATAATAGATGGGGGATTGTTTACCTTGTTCTTCTCGGACCAAAACAGCACTTACCGCTACTTTTGAAACAGCAAGGTAAATGAGTAGTCTTTCTCCAGCCTTTGGTTTCGCTAGCAAAGGTGGATTTGATAAGTATGCTTTCAAATTCATGAGTGCCTGTTGATACTCTTCGTTCCATTCAAAATGATCCTGCTTCTTAAGAGCTGAGAAGAATTTAAAGTACTTCTCTGATGATTTAGAAATGAATCTTCCCAAGGCTGCAATTCTCCCTGTTAATCTTTGAACTTCTTTCTTGTTCGAAAGTATATCAGGGATCTCTTCAATGGATTTGATCTGTGCGGGATTCACTTCAATACCACGGTTAGAAATAAGAAAACCTAAGAATTTACCTGATGCAACACCAAATGTACATTTTTTCTGGATTTAACTTCATATTAAATTTCCGCAAAATTTTAAACGTTTCAAACAGATGCGATATATGATCTCCAGAATGCTGAGTTTTAACAATCATATCATCTATATAGACCTTCGTGGTTTTTCCCAAATGCTCTTGGAACATTTTGGTTACCAGTCTCTAATATGTTGCACCTGCATTTTGAGTCCAAAAGGCATTATTTTATAACAGTAAGTCCCCCTATCTGTCATAAATGAAGTTTTTCTTCATCTGCGAGATCCATCTTTATTTGATTGTAACCTGAATATGCATCTAAAAAATTTAACAATTCACGCCCTACAGTAGCATCAATTAATTAATCTATATGAGGTAATGGAAAAGAGTCTTTAGGACAAGCTTTGTTAAGATCTGTATAGTCTACTCAAACTCACCATTTACCGTTCTTTTTAGGTACCACAACAGTGTTAGCTAGCCAATCAGGATACTTTACCTTGTGAATAGATCCATTTTGTAACAATTTTTGCATCTCATCCTGAATCACCAGATTTTTGAAAGTGCCCTACTTTCTTTTCTTTTGTTTGACAGGTGGATGAGATAGGTCCTCATATAACTTGTGAGTCATTACCTCCGGTGGTATACCTGTCATATAAGAATGGGACCAAGCAAAACAATCTGCGTTAGCTTTTAAAAATTCAATCAACTTACGTTTCATATCCGGGCTGAGATTGGCTCCTATATACACTTTTCTCTCCGGCCAGTGTATAAACAAAACCACAGCCTCCAGCCCTTCTACCGTCGTTTTGATGTTTTCATTTTCTTCAGGTTCTTGAATGGAATCAGGCCTTGAATCCACATCTATTTGACCTTGTTCAGTTGAGGTTGACGTTATGTTATCCGCAACTGGATTCTGTAATTGCTATTTTTCTTCACCCTTCGCACTTAAATCTACCACAGAGTTGATGCTCCTGGATGTCTGTTGATCTCCCTTGATTTGACATATTCCCCATGGCGCTGGATTTAATGACTTGATGCAAGGTTGATGGTACAACATCCATGTCGTGGATCCATGGCCTCCCAAGAATTATGTTGTAAGCCATGCCCATTTCTACTACCTGAAATTTTGTGTCTTTGACAACCACTTCTACGAATGTAGTAAGCATCACTTCCCCTTTCGTTACAATACTGGAATTGTCAAATCCTGACAAAGTATGTGCTTTTGGTACCAATCTATCTTTTGCTTGCATCTCTTGTAGTAATCGTAATAAAATAATATTCACGGAACTACCTGTATCAATTAAAACTCCTTTCACATTAGTGTCATGTATAAGTAAAGACCAGTGCATCGTTATGTGGAGTTAAAAGACACTCGACATCTGCATCATCGAACGTAATATTTTCTTCCTCTAGAATATCTCTAGAATATGCTGCAACCATTTCTTGTGAGTAATTATTACTTTGGAAACCTTATTGGCCAATGTATACGTCACACTGTTGATTTCTTCTCCTTCGCTGATAACGTTAACGATTCTTTTGGGAGAAGGTGGTTTAGGGGGTTCTTGCCTGTTTTTCATATATGCTTGTTTACCTTTCTTACTGAATAACTCGGTGAGATACCCCGATTTTAAAAATGATCAACTTCGCCCTGCAAAAATTTACAATCTGCCATTTTATGCCCGTGATAGGTGTGAAATCCGCACCAATGATCAGGGTTTCCTCTATTTGGATTTGATCTCATTTCCTTTGGCCATCATACCTTATCTCCCACGCTTCTTAAAATAGCCACAAGTTCAGAAGTGCTCATGTTGAAATTATAACTGCCAAACCTTGCCTTTAGACCTCTATCATCATCTCATGACTCACGTGTGCTTCGGTCATTCCCAAATCTTGATGATGAGCCTAACTCTCTATTCCTCGATCTGTGATCGTACCTCTGATTATCCTGTTTTGACTGTGAGTCTCTTCCCGCAGGTCCCATGTATGGCTCGTACCTATTTTTACTGTACCTTTTTTTTTGTTTTCCGCCCGTCTGGAGCTTACCTTTTCTTCTTTTTGATGTTGTGAAATAATATCTTCCTCAATCCTTTGCTTTGTGCTATATCTATTGTAAACATCATTCCATGTTGTAGCTGGGAATTCACGAAGGCTTTCCTTGAGTATCCTCATAGCTTCTGAGCTTTTTTCATTTAAATTGCTTTTGAAAGCTATAACTGCCCAGTTATCTGGTACACATGGCAATGCCATTCTTTCACGCTGGAATCTGTGCACAAATTCCCTAAGCAATTATGAGTCCCCTTGTTTGATCTTGAAAATATCTTCCATTCTTTTTTTGACTTTTTGAGCTCCCGAGTGTGCTTTGATGAAAGAATATGCAAGCTCAGCAAAAGAATTTATAGAATTTTTGGTTAAAAAAGAATACCATATAAGTGCACCCTTAGTGAGTGTTTTGTCAATTTTTTTGACTAATACATATTTAATCTCCTGCTTAGTCAAATCGTTGCCTTTTACGCATGTTGTGAATGCAGTCACGTGGTCTCGTGGGTCTGTTGTTCCATCGTATTTTGGTATATCAAGCATTTTGAATTTCTTTGGGATTGGAAGGGGAGCAGCACTTGGATTCAAGGGTTGTTGTGAATATTTATCCATATCTACCCCTTTGATCACGGGTGGCACCCCGGGTATTTGCTCTATGCAGTCACTTTGCTCCTTGAGCTATTTCTGCAATGTTAGTACTAAAATTTGTAAATCAAAATTAACTAAATTACCTGGTTCTCCATCCTGTGATTCGCTGGGGGTTCCACCACTACCTGAATTAACGAGCCTGGAATGAAGGTTCTCTATAGTGTTGTTATTTGGAGTGGAAGTGGGTGGTGCAGCAGGTAATTGACTAACAAAAGCCTGAAGAGCTTTATTGACTTGTGAGGCAATAAGTTTTTGCAAAGCCTCATCCATAGTTTCAATATTTTTGAATAGAGCCTGTCCATCTGTATGAATCCATCAGGAGTACCTTCACGAGACCGCCTTGGAGAGCCTGGTGGAGCAGGAATCAATACGTTATTATGCTGTGGATCTCCCTGAAGTTGCTGGGTTGTTTGATTTTCTTGGTTTCCTTAAACGTTGTCATTGTTGTTCGACATGGTTGATGCAACAAGGAAAGTTAGGCTAAAATAAAATGGATTATCAGATTCCCATCAATGAAACCAATTTGTTTAACCAAAAAATAGAATTTTGACTAAATCAATAATTTAAAAGAACTCGGGTTACTGATAATCGCAAGAATGAATAAAAGAAAGTAGTTCGAATAACAAGTGTATAATCAAGAGAAACAAGTAAACCAAAGTATATTCAGATAGTCTTTCGTGTCCTTACAATTGTTCATCTCTCTCATTTTTATAGCTATTTTTGAGACATATGTCTTGCCTTTGTCATAATAAGTCTATTATGGACAATTACTGACATTGAATGCTACGTTACATAATCATTATATTTAAGACAGATTCTCTAATGTTTTTAGCATTTAAGGATTATTAAATAATATATTTGGACTCTCATGTATTGTCAGATTTATTCCCATGATTCTTGAATTTAAATATCTTGAATAGGTACGGGCGCTGAATCCTTTGGATGACTGCCCGTGCCTCTTCCGTTATCTTTGCTCGCATCCATTGTTACTCGTGCCTATTGGCTAGTTGTAATTCTTTAACCATTTGACCAGTCTATATATCACGACACGTCATCTCCATATTACTTTAATATGTAAACTCAATTTTCCCAATACAGTTGGTCTCTTAAGAAAGGATTTCAGCAAACTCTCAATTCCATACATATTAACGTTATAACCTCTCGAGAAAGAGAGTTTCAAAAAGGTGCAACATCTTTATAGTCTGTTGAGCAATGTTTCAGCAAACTGTCCATTTCATATACATAGAAACGTTGTAAATCTCTTGAGAAAGAGTCTAGACAGAGATGATTTTGCACTAGCAACGTTATTGCTCTGAGCAGTTCATACGGATTGTTCTCTATTTTGATCTCGTCGTTATGTGTTCGTCACAATAACATGTGTCAGAGAGATTTTCAAGATAATTGACTCAGGTATGTTAAGGCTAAGCTCTTCCTTAATTTTGCATGATCTCGTCATTACACAAGTTTGACAATGAGGCATAAAGAAAAATTCATATCCCAGAATTTACGTATATTTTGCTAGTCTCGCAAATTACGTATTTTTTCTAGTTTTGTAAGTTAAAACATTCTCCTTATCGGGACTTCATATTCAATTGAGTATTTTTCTTTTATTACCATCGAGTTATAATCGATGGGCAGGCCCCTATTGATGAACCTCCAATCAGATGGTAAGTTATATACCGATACTAATGTGGCCGAGCGCCTATGAGTAGGTCGCAGAGCTGTTCCGGTCACAGTATATCCATCAGTAGAGGCATGTAGACATATCCTGTCAGTTATTGCAGTATGTTGGGCTTTCAGGCCGGTAAGTATAATTGGTTGGTTTGTCAGCTGTAATAATTATGACGGCCTTGTCGGCCCAACGTTATATTGACATTTAGTCAACATTCGCAATCGCCTTGTAATAAGGACCACGGCTAAAGTATGACATCATAATGTTACGCCTTGCAGTATTACGTCGATCTTGTGCTATACAGTAATCTATTATGATGATGTTACCCTCTGCAATAATATATTACGATGATGGTATTCCTTGCAGTATTATATTACGATGATGGTACGCTTAGCAGTATTAAGTTACGACGATGTTGCACCCTGAAGTATTGTACATTGAATTTATCGTAAGATAATTGACATTAGTCCAAGAAAAATAATATTTGGAGATTATAAGGATTACGCTATTTAACAAGTGATTAGTAAAGGTGAATGGGGGAGCAAGTCAAAGAAAATAAATTTTCGTCCAAGTTTGACATGTTGGGATAAAATACTGCTCGATCCAAAATACTCGATATTTATGTCCTAGTACCATACAAGGTACCACATGCCCTTAATAGTAAAGTATATAAGGTATGTGAAAAGTGAGTAATGTGTTAAGTAAGTGGGAATAATTATTAATTTTATAGGTAATTGATTAATTACCGGGTGACGAGACACTACCTAGTTAATTAATAAATTAAGTGGATAAATATCCTTTTTGGGGCTGCCACTTGGCATTAATCTAAGCCAAAGTGGCAACAAAAGACTTGATGAGTCATTAGGCAAGAGATGCCTTACTTACACGTAAAATTCTTGAATTAAAAAACTAGTCATGTTGGTCTCTTATGAAAGGATTTCAGCAAACTCTCAATTCCATACCTATTAACGTTATAACCTCTTGAGAAAGAGAGTTTCAAAAAGATGCAACATTTTTATAGTCTCTTGAACAATGTTTCAGCAAACTGTCCATTTCATATACATAGAAACGTTGTAAATCTCTTGAGAAATAGTCTAGACAGAGATGATTTTGTAGTAGCCACGTTATTGCTATGAGCATTTCATACGGATTGTTCCCTGTTTCGATCTCGCCGTTACGTGTTCGTCACAATTAACATATGTCAGAGGAATTTTCAAGATAATCTACTCAGGCATGTTAAGGCTAAGCTCTTCCTTCATTTTGCATGATCTCGTTATTACACAAGTTTGATAACGAGGCATAAAGAAAAATTCATATCCCGGAATTTATGTATATTTTGCTAGTCTCGCAAATTACGTATTTTTTTTCTAGTTTTGTAAGTTAGAATATTCTATTTATCGGGACATCATGTTCAATTGAGTATTTTTCTTCTTCCAGTCAAGAGAGCAGAGAATTTATATATACGGTGTTAAAGTATTTTTACTACCATCGAGCTATAATCGATGGGCAGGCCCCTACTGGGCAACCTCCGATCAGATGGTAAGTTATATACCGATCCTACTGTGGCCGAGCGCCTATGAGCAAGCCCAGTTGGTCGAGATACAGAGCCTAGTATGGCCGAGCGCCTATGAGCGAACCTACTACGACAGAGCAGTTATATATATACAGAGCCTTATAGGGCCGGACATCTATTTTACTTACTATATTAAGAGAGCTGAGTCAGTATCAGCAGGTAAGCATATCTTTAGATTATCTTTGACTTCCAGCTACTTGCAGTTATTATATTATCAGTTCAGTTTCAGCTTTCAGTACATTGCTTTACATACTCGGTACATTATTTTGTACTGACGTCTCTTTTCTGGGGTGCACTGCATTTCATGTATGCAGGTTCAAACAGACAGACGGGTAGGCCTCCTCATTAAGTGTTTCACGAGTTTTGCTTTATCGGTAAGCTCCATGCATTTCAGAGTTTTCGGGTCTAAAGCCTTATGTACATTTTGTATATATACGTATATATGTCATGAGTAGGTCAGAGAGCTGTTCCGATCACAGTATATCCATCAGTAGAGGCTTGTAGACATATCCTATGTTACTATAGTATATTGGGCTTTCAGGCCGTGTATGTATATTTGGTTGGTTTGTCAGCTATAATAATTATGACGGACTTGTCGGCCTAGTGTTATATTGACATTTAGTCAACATTCGTAGTCGTCTTGCAATGTGGCCCATGGCCAAAGTATGACATCATATGTTCAGAGTTCCTTAGTTGCAAGTTGGTATGCATGGATAAGTGAGGCACTAGGTGCCGGTCTCGCCCCCCAAGTTCGGGCCGTGACAAAAGTGGTATCAGAGCAGCTCTGTCCTAGGGAGCCTACAAGCCGCTTCTAGTAGAGTCTTGTTTATGGGTGTATTATAAAACACACTTATAAGCAGGAGGCTACAAGGCATTTAGGACTGTCACTGTTTCTTCTTACTCTAGATCGTATGGTAGAGCTCACTTATAAGAATTCAAATTTCAAAATTCTTTTTTTATTCGTAATAAGACGACACCTACATCCGGAAAGAAGGTTTGACAGAGAGATAGTTGTGGAAGAGCTGATTCAGAGGCTAGGATAAGTAAATGTGAGGTCTTTAGTAGATCATGGGTGTACTGAAAGGTGTAAGCTTCCTGGTAAGAAGCTTAAGGCAAGAATGTCTATCCATCTTTATAGTGAAATAAAATGAGAGATTAAGAAAATAAATACAAGTTTCAACAAGCAAATAAAGAAAGATGAAGAAGGGTACAAGGCACCCAATTAATGAAGGTTAACAACGTTTATAATTGAAGCAGAGGAACATAAGATTTTTGAGTTATATTCAATAGTAACAGAGGTATATACAATTGGTCGCACCCATTCCATATATGCTCGATGGGGGTTAACAGAAGTAGTATAAGAAAATATGATGGATGAATTATTTGCGTCATTTGACATTTTCGAAGGATATTATAAATGTGCTAATAGATCTCTTTATAAGACACCCAGATGATGCACTCTAAAATAGTACAACTAGATATGAGTGGTACAAAGATAGGTACCAAAACCCTGGAAGGGATAAATATTACCTGAGTATGACTCTCGTCCCTAATACAGCAAGGTCATTGAGAAACCCGAAGAGCCGATGAATGAATCAAGGGGAGCTAAAAGCAAAAGAATGTCTTGTTAAGTTTTTACAACAAAGGGATAAGCAAAAATATTAGCAGAGTAATGAGGAGAGATAAGGAAGAATTATGAGTAAGATCTGATACATGGAGGACAACAATGGAAAAATAAAATGAAATGGCAATATAACATAGTCGATAATTGAGGGAAGGAATAAAAAAATGAGGGGTGCTAGGACTGGAGACAACAAAAGACTATAGGCATACAGTCACATCCTTATTTCGAGAAATAAGTTCACGACTCTAACATGATTAACAGAAGGAAAAGTTAGACCCTAGAGTAATAAAAATCAGTATGGACTGGTGAACAAGATAAACTAAACATGAATTAGGAACTGAGTGATGTAATAATAATTAGCATCACGAGAGTTTCAGATTTTATTCCGGTGATAATAGAATGGACAACAGAAGAAAATCCATAATGAATTCAGAGAATGGTCATTCAGGGAGACGCTTCACTAAAGCAAGCAATATGGGCAAAGTTGATCTTAAGGGACTGTTTGTGCCAGTTACACTAAATGTAACCATCGCGAGTGAGAAATTTTGTTATCCTTGGTACAGAAGGATTACCGCAAGGAGAGTTAGGGTTATTGATGATGTGAAAGGACGCCAACAATGAAGAGGAAAAATATTTGTAGGCAGGTCATCATAACTTCAAGTCTTAGTACTCCCCTAAAGGGGGGAATATGGAATGATAAAGGAAGAATGCGATAAAAATGAGAAATGGATGAGATTGCACCTACCCAGATGTTATAGATATGCTATGATTCCTGAAGGTTATGTAAGCACGATGTCAAAAAAAAGGAAGTAAGGGTTCTTGTCCGAGAGGTTATTGATAAATAAGGAGCCAGTGCAAGAGGTAAATTAGACAAAGAAAATAACCCAAGAGATATTACGCAAAATATGAATATGAGAATGGGTCTACAAGTAGTTAGTAGTAGATTCAAGAAGAGCCTAGTCATGACTAGATAAGAAGTTACATACAAATCAGCAGATCATGCAAGATAAATATAGTAAACCCCAACATGGAGAATTCAACCTCACAGTAATGTCATTATAATACTTGAGATATATTTAAACAAGAGTTGGGGTAGTTAAAGGTACCGTATGAGTGTTATGGGGATAAAAGAAAGGGCCACTAGGAAGGTAATCAAAATATCAGTTCAGAAGCAACCATACAAGCACAAGGGGATGGAAGTAAGCAACTACGAATGATTATAGGCAAGTAAGGACATAAAAAAGGTCTGTAATATGCTCACAACTTTACAAGAGACAAGGGTTCTCTCTAAATACTACAACAAAAGACTAGATGAGGAGATAAGAAAGAAGGCTTCAACCTAAGCACAATTACCTAAAGAGGAAATAGTCGTGTAACAACAATCTCGCAACGACATTTTAAGCATTCCAAACGAAAATGGCACCTACTGTGGCTACTGAACGGGAAGTAAAATTAAAAGTAATATTCAAGATCATATGAGTTGCACCAAATCTCTAGCATGCATAGGAACTAAGGCTAAGTATACCCGCAACAAGAAAAAACAAGAAAAGGAATAGCTGACGTTGAAGAAAGCAAAGACGGAATGAAAGGAATTATTTGATCAATGATCCCGAATTGGTGACATTATGAACGCACTTAAAAGTTTGAAGTTTTAAACCTACAATATATATAGCCATGGAATATTGTGGTATACGTTAAAAGAAAGAACTGAGCTCAGGTTATTGTCGAAGGATTGAATTGTTAAAGGATTTTATCATGTATATCCCTTAGTGCCTATGAAAGGCTAAAGTAATAACTAATACCAAGAGCCGCAGATCAGAAGATAGATTAAGCCTACATAAAGGCTGATCAGAAAGAGGAGAAAACTAAAGAGTTACATCAACTAAGTAAATCAAGAGTCTGATTACTGGACCCAAAATATTGTAGACGTGGTGATTGAGAACATTGCAGGATCACTATTAATATCAGAGGTATAAGAGATAAAGTACACCAACCATATGCTATAACGACCCTACGATACAACCAGTTAAAAGAAAGTACCAGCCTCATAAGAAGTCAGTACGAAGCTCCCACGGATTATGGGTGCACCAGAGGTGCAAGTATTATAATAGAGCTTCAAGTAATGGATGGGAGTTATACCTATGTGGAAGGGAGGACATGAAAGAAATAGAAGATACGATGCAAGATTTTAAGGTAGTAAGGTGAAGGTGAAAAACGTACAAGATACTCAAATGTAGAGGATTGTGAATAGTCCTTATTTCAAATAGAAGGCTAGAAGTGCGGGGATTCAATATCCAAGAATGATAGCGGCATCGTCAGTGGCATAACTTATACTCAATGATTTCTAGGTATCGAGAGGTCTAGTTAAGAAAGTAAAGAAGAGTTAGAGACGATGTGATGTCTCGCTTGATGTTCTAAAATAACACAAGGAAATTCAAGGAAGTTGAAGGAAGATTACGAGTAGTATAAATAGATATGTATAGGTCGCAAGCTAATGCATGGTAAAGCGATAAGGTTTTAGGAAGGCAGGAATACGGATAAAAAAGGCAGTGAGAAGGTGACGAGAATGGAGTAGTCCTGAGGATTTGGCCCATGAAAACAAGGGAGCTAATGGTTTCTCCATGTTATAGTAAGCTCAGTAAAGCCTGAATGGACTCAAAGGAGTTACTCTTCATAAGTAGAAGTTAGAACAGATGGAATGCTTCCCTAATAGTAGAATAAGGGTGTAATTGTGATAGATAAAGGATGATGTTTGGGCCTTCGATTGAGTAATAATTTGAAAAAAAAAAGATTCATGAATTGTACGGGATTAAAATACCCACGCGAGAGAATTACCTTGGGATGCTATAGAATCATTTATTGAAGTACAATATCGCCGCTAAGTGGATTAGGAAAATTACTTTCAATATTCCTTGATATAACGTAAGCCATGTTGGCAAAGTATTATATAAGAAGTTCTAAGTTATCCGTGGTATATAAGCAGTAATGAGAAAGTATTAAAGGACTTAAATTTATACATATGTAATAAGCAATGAGTGCAAGCTGAGATTTGATAGCAAATCTCAGCAACGTTAAATTAAAGTAAGAGTTATGACGGTAAATTCATACGGATGGCTAAATGAACCTATGCGATAAGATATAACAATATTCGTGAATTCAACAAAGTACCGAGCAAAGAACATCAGTATACTCATAGATGCCCAAAGGGACATCTTACCAAGCTCTAAATATGAATTCTAGAGATTGGGCACACTTACAAGGTCAAAATTGTATAGGCTGCATGAGAAAAGGTAGCAATAATTACGACATTGAAAGGACTCCGACTACAAGTTGTGGTGTGAGAAGGAGGCCTAAGGCGGGAATGCCCCAGACTTTGGACTTATTCACAGAGCAGTCGCCTAGATGGCAAGGGAAGTTCTAAAGTATTCGGAAGATATAAGTTATGAAAGTGATAACTGCATCAGTCAACATTCGAGGATGAATGTTCCAAAGGGGGGAATAATATTATGCCCTGCAGTATTATGTCAACGTTGTGCTATGTAGTAATATATTATGTTGATGTTTCCCTCTGCAATAATATATTACGATGATGTTATGCCTTGCAGTATTACATTATGATGATGGTACGCTTTGCAGTATTAAGTTACGACGATGTTGCACCCTAAAGTATTGTACATTGAATTTATTGTAAGATAATTGACATTAGTCCAAGTAAAATATTATTTGGAGATTGTAAGGATTATGCTATTTCACAGGTGAATAGTAAAAGTGAAAAGGGGAACAAGTCAAAGAAAATAAATTTTCGTCCAAGTTTAGCATGTTGGGATAAAAGATGGCTCGAGCTAAAATACTCGGTATCTATGGCCTACTACCATACAAGGTACCACATGAACATAATAGTAAAGTGTATAAGGTATGTGAAAAGTGAGTAATATTTTAAGTAAGTTGGAATAATTCTCAATTTTACGCGTAATTAATTAATTATCGGGTAAAGAGACACTACCTAATTAATTAGTAAATTAAGTGGATAAATATCCTTTTTGGGGCTGCTACTTGGCATTGATCTAAACCAGAGTGGCAAAAAAAGGCTTGATGAGTCATTGTGCAAGAGATGCCTTACTTACACATAAAATTCTTGAATTAAAAAACTAGTCATGTTAGTCTCTTAAGAAAGGATTTCAGAAAACTCCCAATTCCATACCTATTATCGTTATAACCTCTTGAGAAAGAGAGTTTCAGAAAGATGCAATATTTTTATAGTCTCTTGAGCAATGTATCAGCAAACTGTCCATTTCATATACGTAGAAACGTTGTAAATCTCTTGAGTATTTTTCTTCTTCCGGTCATGAGAACATAGAATTTATATATACAGTATTAAAATATTTTTATTACTATCGAGCTATAATTGATGGACAGGCCCCTATTGGGCAACCAATGATCAGATGGTAAGTTATATACAGATCCTACTATGGCCAAGCGCCTATAAGCAAGCCCAGTTGATCGAGATACAGAGCCTAGTATGGCCGAGTGCCTATGAGCGAGCCTACTATGGAAGAGCAGTTTAATATATATATATATATATATACCAAGCCTTATAGGGCCGGACAACTATTTTAATTACTATATTGATAGAGTTGAGTCAGTATCAGCAAGCAAGCATATCTTCAGATTATCTTTGACTTCCAGCTACTTGCATTTATTATATTATCAGTTCAGTTTCAGCTTTCAATATATTGACTTACATACTCGGGACATTATTTCGTACCGACGTCCCTTTTCTGGGGGCGCTGCATTTCATGCATTCAGGTTCTGACAGATAGACGGGTAGGCCTCCTCATCAAGTGTTGCCCGAGTTCAGCTTGATTGGTAAGCTCCATGCCTTTCGAAGTTTCCGGATCTAGAGCCTTATGTACATCTTGTATATATACGTGTATATGTCATGAGTTGGTCGAACAGCTGTTCCGATCACAGTATATCGATTAGTGCAGGCTTGTAGACATATCTTGTCGGTTAGTGTAGTATATTGGGCTTTCAGGTCTTATATGTATATTTGGTTGGTTTTTTAGCTGTAATTATGACGGCCTTGTCGGCCCAGTTTTATATTGACATTTAGTCAGCATTCACAGTCGTCTTGCAATATAGCCCATGGCCAAAGTATGACATCATATATTCAGAGTCCCGTAGTTACAAGTTGGTACGCAAGGATAGGTGAGGCACTGGGTGCCGGTCTCGCCCCCAAGTTTAGGGCGTGACACTAGGTTAAAAGATGTGCACTCGGCTTTTGAGGAAGCCCGACGGCTTCATTTCGTGGTGAGTTTCGGCATAGGCCCTTTGAGTTTCACGTTTTCCCTTCCTTATCGGGTTTTCTTTTGCAGGCCTTCGACGAGCTTAAGTCTGGGCTGCAGAAAGATCTAGATAAGAAGATATCCCTTAGGCTGCTTTGCGATGCTGGTATATTTGCGGTATGAAGTGAGTCGGAGCCTGACTTATGAGAGCTATTTGAAGGAGCAGGTAACTTTCTGTCTCGGAAGAGTATGTGTTCTGCCCTCTCACTTCTGAGACTAATGCTTCATTTATTTCAGCTGCAGAAAAAGACGGAGGCCATGGATCACCTTCCAAGTTGAGGCTGGTTGATTCAAGCGCGAACACGATGACCTAAGAGCTCAAGCGGAGGTCCGGGCTTTAGAGGAGAGGAGTGCTTGGCTAAAGTTCCTGCCTTTGAGACCCAACTTTACTTAGCTCGTGACAGTGCTTTAGTTCAAGCAAATATGATTATGAAGTTCGAGTCTGAACTTTTGAAAGTATGGGTCGAGATTGTTGATGCCCGGACTGAAGCTATAGTGAGCCAAAAAAAGGATGACCAAGAGATGGCAATCTATTTGAAGGATGCTACCGATGCTCAGGCTGAACTGAGAAGGGTCCTTGACCGTGTGGAGAGGATCAAGGAATATGCACGTTGTAGGTCTCAAAGAAATACTCTCGAGGAGATCCGTGCTAGGGGTTTCGTTCTCTCGGAAGAGTCAGCGCGAGCAAGGGCGGAGGAGCATGATGCTTGGAGACTACTGTCCGATAATGAGGAGAGCAAAGACGAGGACGACAGGCCGTAGCCCTTTGAGAAGGAAGGCGTATATTTTGCCATCTAAATATAGAATTTTTCAAAGCATGTTTATGGATAGAGATTGCTCTTTTTCATATATGTGTATAAAAGAAAAACCTTGCATCTTTATTTCTTCTATATCTCTTTTTGTCTTAAATTCGGCCAGGCGGAATGGTCTTTGATTTGGTTGGAATCCTTAGATTTGTGATATGGCCAATGGGTTTATTAGGCAGGCCCATAGGCTCTTATGTGCTTGGTTGATGTGACCTTTAGCATAAGCTGGCATTTAAGCTCTTACGCTTTTGTTTCCAAACATGTTTTGATCAGCTATTTTGGGTTTAGTCTCCGAGTCGGGTTCTGACGCGAGCTCATTTGACCCTCAAGCCTTTATGTTTGCACGGACTGGTGACGATGGCTCTCTTACGCCTTGGGTCGAAGCGATCTTTTACGTGTGTGTGGCACTAAGGCTCATTATGCTGGCAACCATGGCTCTTACGCTTTGCCCTTAGGCATATGTAGTTAACTCTTTTGGGTTCAGTCTCCGAGTCGAGTTTTGACTAGAGCTCAGTCGGCCTTCAAGCTTTCAAATTTGTGTGGGGTGGCGATAATGGATCTTACACCTTGTCCTTAGGCATATGTAGTTAACTATTTTGGGTTCAGTCTCTAAGTCGAGTTTTGACTCGAGCTCAATCGACCCTCAAGTTTTTAGATTTGCGTGGGCTGGCGACAATGGCTCTTACGCCTTGCCCTTAGGCATATGTAATTTCCTACTTTGGGTTTAGTCTCTGAGTCGGGTTTCAACTCGAGCTCAATCGACCCTCAAGCTTTTAGATTTGCGTAGGTTGGCAACAATGGATCTTATGCCTTGCCCTTAGGCATATATAGTTATCTATTTTGGGTTCTGTGTCTGAGTTGGGTTTCAACTCGAGCTCAATCAAACCTCAAGTTTTAAAATTTGTGTGGGCTGGAGATAGTGGCTCCTACGCCTTGGGCTGATGCGGCCTTTTAATGTAAGCTGGTGATAATGGCTCTTTCACTTTAGGTCGAAGACACTTTTTATAGGCTTTATATTCCCCTCGTTATGGACTTTTTGAAGTAATCTTTTCCTGACCTTTCGTTGGTTCGGTAAGAACCTTGATTTCGAGTCGTTTAGTGGCGACGATCGAGCACCTCAGGAGGTTTGGCTCGGAGGCTGAGTATCTCGAATCCAATGATGTGGAGCTGACATGGTCGAAGCTCTATTGCCTATGTCGGGGGTAGCCTGTTTAACCGGTTCTCTTCGAAGTAGATTCAAAGTAGTTGAAGGCCTGTGATTTTGTAGCAACGGTCGGGCATCCCCAAGTCGCGTTAGTTTGGCAGGTACATCCTTATGACAGTGGTCATTTTTGCTTGGTAGGAGCCATTTTGATCCCGAAGGAAGTAGTTTAGGCGTCTATATCGAGGTTATGCCTTTTAGAAGTCTTACAAGTTCGATATATAGCCTTAACTTTGGGATCGAGTTTATGCTTATAGTAAGGTCTTACAAGATTTTCATGCCTCTGAGGTCTTACATTTTTTAGATACTTGGTACAAGTATGGTTCTTGCCTTACTTAAGGTATTACAGATTTGTTGATGTCTTATGTAGGTCTTACGAGACCGAGTCTTCCCGCTTGGGGTCTTATAGCCTCAGGTTTTTCAATGTATGGTGATTGGCGACATTCTCCGAGTCATCGAGGCAGTTCTGGATCAAGAGCCATTGCTCATGAGCTCGGTATTGCCTCATTGAGGGCTTACGATTTCAAAGATTCTGACCCTGAGGTCATGCAATTTTTGAGATTTTGACGCCAGTCCCCGAGTGTTCGAGGCACTTTCGGCCTTGGAGATGTTTCGTGATTTTCATGTTGCCTCATTGAGGGCTTATGAGTTTGGAGTTTCGATGCGGGTGTTGAATTGTCGACGCCAGTTTCTGAGTGTTCGGGATCCTTTTGACAAAGGAATCGATTTTGTGAAGATGCTGAGTTTCTTTCGGAGTTTGAGATGCTCTGACAAAAGGTATTCTTTGATTGTTTGGTACAAGTATACACGTTTCCGTCATCGGGGGAATGGCTATATGGACACGGTTCGTTCGATCGTTTGGCCCGATACATCATTTTACTATTGGAACCCTGGGGGGATGCCCCCCAGTATTCGGGTTTGATTGCAAAAGAAGCATCGAATACTTGTTGAGTCTTCCTTAGGTAGCATGTGGATGTTTTCTCATTAAAAACCTTGTCGGTAAAACCCTTTTCGGGATAATAACTTTGGCCGAAGGAAAAGAGTGCAATGGACGCTTCGAAACCTTAAGGTCTTCGAGCTAGGTTGGCATTTAGATTGCTTCGGTCGGGCGCCTGCATAAAGGTTAGCATAAAATATGAAATGAAAAAGGGAGATGGCGCTTTTAGACTTGGCATTCGTTTAGTTAACGCGATACGGTCCTTTATTTGGATACAGCCGAGGGCGTGTCTTAAAAGATCACGTGGATGACATATTGTGGCTCATCCTCTTTGTTCCCTTTCATTTTTTCTCTTTCCCGAAACTGATTTTTAGCTCGATCACTAAGGAATTCGCAAAGGTGACTGTTGTCGTGTAACCGAGCCACTTCCTCCCGGAGTTGAAGACAATCCTCGGTCTTATGTCTGTGCGTATTGTGAAACTCACACACTAAGTTATAGTGCCTTTGTGAAGGATCCAACTTTACAGGCCTGGGCCATCTGGCGTCTTTGATTTTGCTGATAGCGAACACTATGTTCGATACATCGACGTTGAAGTTGTATTCTGATAACTGAGGTGCCTCAGTTGGCCCCGCGTTTCTATTGAACCTGGCTCTGTTGATCAATACCCAACGATTCCATCCTCGATATACCCTTCGACCATTGTGAGGAGGGTTGCGCCTCGGAGCGTTCCTCCTGTCTTTGGTGTATGGTTGACACCTTTCTTTGTTTCTCTTTGGATCCTTCGCTAATAGACTGCTTGGGTATATTGAACCCGAGGGGGCTCCCAGCTGGTCATCTTCAACCCTGATTTTTTACTGGTATCGGTTGTGGACATCTGACCAGGTCACGGTGGGGTACTCGACTAGATTTTCTTTCAGCTACCTCTAGACCATCGAGCTTCGCTCATTCAGGCCTTGAGTGAAGGCCTGCACTGCCCAATCATCAGAGACCGGTGGTAGTTCCATTCGATCCATTTGAAAGTGAGATACAAATTCTCGCAATATCTCGTTCTCTGTTTGCTTGATTTTGAAGCCTTCAGATTTACTAGTGGCCACTTTGATGGCCCCGGCATGTGCCTTTATGAAGGAATCTGCTAGCATGGAGAATGAGTCTATAGAGCTTGGGGCCAAGTTATGATACAACATCATTGCCCCTTTGGAAAGTGTATCCCCGAACGTTTATAGTAGGATGGACTTGATCTCATCGTCCTTTAGATTGTTGCCCTTTACTGCACATGTATAAGCGGTAACGTGCTCGTTCGAGTCCGAGGTACCATTGTACTTCTGAAGGTCTGGCATTCTGAACTTCTTCGAAATGCATTTTGGGGCCTCTTCCTGTTGGAACGACTTCTGCATGAACTTCTTCAATTCTATACCTTTCAAGATTGTAGGAGCTCCTGGAATTTGGTCACCCTGGAGTTGTAAGTCTCGACCTTCTTATCGTGGTCTTTTATCATTTTCTCGCCTGATTCGATCCTTCTGGTGAAGTCCTCGATTATCTTTACGATGGAAGGATTGGCTATCGAGCAAGTATTGCTCTATCTCTCTGGTACTTGTTCGGCCGGGGGAGCTATCCCCAGTGCTACTATGCTAGGAGTTTTCTGGTGGCTTTGCAGTTGAGCGATACTCAGCTGTTGTGCCTGCAATATTTCGAAAATATCATGAAGGCTAACCTCCCGTTCTTCCCTGGTTGGGGTTTTCCGAGCTTCTTGTGGATCTCCTTGGTGTATGCTCCTACTGCTGTGTGAGCTTTCATCGACCTGTTGTGCGTTGCGCGGACCCATATCCGCTAGAATTGGTCCTGGTGTGTTCTCGAGGTTTCGTGGTGGCACACCTACAATTGGAACAGCCACACCATTCTCTCCGTGGTTTTCAAGGTTGTCGTTTTCAACTCTATTTAATGAGCCAGACATTTCGACCTGAAATCGAAGATCTTGGACAAGAAAACGTGTGAAAGAGAACATGCGTTGTGTAGTGAAACCAGCAAGAAAATAATTACTATTATTTTTAGCCCCACGGTGGGCGCCAAAATATTTACCGCAAAAATGGTAATAACAATTAAATTTGTTGATGGGACTCTAAAAATATGTGATCTATTTTTATGCTAGTTGTTAAGTAGTTGATGCTAGATATGTGAGACTTATAGGCGAAATAAGATCTAAAGATAGAGAGATAATCAAACCGATAGGTTAGTCGATCGGTGCCTCGAGCTCGTCGATTCGGGGCCTCGAGGTCGATTCCAGAGCTCAGCTACGAGCTATCGGGGGTGATCGGGGTAGGGCAAACAATTATAAGATAATTTAAGAAGGCTCTTTATGGGCAATGATAAGCAATACATGAAGAACAAATATGAGGATAATAAATGGAAGCAATAATATCGAGAGAGTATATTAGACAGCAAATAGAGTGTTATTCTATATTTCATGTGGAGCAGTTGAAGCAACAGAATCTTACAAAATGACAAGGATCCCCTTTATATAGGAGGGGAATCTCTACATAGTACAAAAGTCATTAATTACAAAGATATGAGGATGGGACAACTAGATATGATGCCATGATGCCCTGACTAGGGTTTAGAATAGCCTTCTAGGCTCTGTCAGTCTTAGCTATGCGCCTTGGGAACTCCTCATTTTCATCATTGTCATGGTCATCACTATCTTGGGGTCGGGTATTGACGACCCTCGAGGGATGATACTCAGATGTGGCCTCGAGCATTCGAGGTGATCTTCTGAGATGCCTCGATGTCGAGGAATTCGATCCTCCGATTTTGCCGTATACATGATGCATGCGCTATATAACTGAGTATTGCTTGAGAAGATACTGCAACTCATTGTAGGTCATCTCCAACCATTACAGTCGAGTAGCTTTTATTCCTTCGCATGAAATGTGCAGTTGGTTAACCTAACGCATGGCTTCCCCAATGCCAATAGTCGTATGAGTTCTCCTAGGCCATAACCCATGCACTGAAAGAAACCACATGATGCGTTCTGGAGTTGTCATAGTTCCATTACCACCTTGTCCTCTTGGGTTGGGAAAAATATGACAGGTTTAATTCAAGGACACTCAATTTCAAGCTCAATTTTAGGCTTTCAAAGCTCTGATGCTTTCTATCGCATTTGTTCTCTCTTTTGTTTACTTTTCATTTTTACTTTCTTTTTATAGAATATAGTGCCAAACAGTTTAAAGGAAGGGGTGAAGTCTCGGTATTCGCTCTAGTCTAGTTGTTAGATGTCTCTTTCCGGAGTTGCTCCTCTATCTTTTGTGAAAGCATACGAGTCGTTATGTTAACATCTAATTTTACTCTTTATGTTATCTGTGTTAGAGGAGTTAAATGTCCTTCATGTTGAACAGTATGAGATCAACTTGTTAAGACCTTAGACGTTATGTGAACACTTAACACAAGACTGTAAGCGTTAATGGTTTATGAATCAGTCATCAAGGATCTTAGCCAAATAGTGACCGACTACGTAAACAATTTGGGTGCAAGTTTACTTGACGAATTGTCATAACGACATCAATATATATATATATATTAAAATTGGATTCTAGAGAAGGATTCAATTAATTAGAAGCATTCGCAGTTTTTTAGTTCGTTTGTCATTATCTAAAAGAAAAAGAAAAGGGAAAACAAAATTTTGTAAGACAAAATTCCTAAGCTATAAATAGAAGTTGTTGAAGTAGAAAATGCTTGCTGATCGCTTAGTACACGAATCATATGCTATCTCATCACTCACTAAGGCTAGCGAAAAATGATCGAATAAAGAATTTCTGCGTAAGCTCTCGAACACCATGATCTATCACGACGGAAAACAAGTTGACTCAAATAAATCGGTCACAAAGCTTATTTTTTCGGGTCAATAAGCTGTTGAAAAGATATGATCCTTCCCTAACCATGAATCTTGACCTTAGTGAAGGTTGTCAATGATAGGAATAGGTGGTTTCTGAAGGATAGAGTTATTCTATATGATGCTCTCTCTGCATTGGATGGATGCCTTAGTTGTGGAATAGAAGTCATTTCTTTAATGTCTTCTTTTCTTTGATCCTAAGTCCTTGACCGAACACTTTTCTCAAATTATGTATAATATCATCATCCCTTATTGGATTGATTCAACCTTGTAGCATATCTTGCAGCCCTTAGACCGGTCTCTCCTCATTCATGCCTTTCTTCAAGGCCTATTCTTTTGGATATCCTTGTTTCCTTCTTTCTTTGAACATCCTTTTCTTCTGATTGATGAGACTTCTATCTGAAATCCCTTGACCTAACCTCTCCTTGACTTGTCGTAACCAAGTCTTCCCCAACCTCTCCTGATGTTCTTGGTTAGCTAGCATGTCATCCACGCCCCAACTGTGATGTTTCCCTTCGGCTAGTTCCTTCATAATTGACCCTGTATTCCATTCCTCCTAATAGTTTAGTCCCCCAATCCCTTGTCAAAGCTTAGTTATCCATGAATGAGAACTCGTTTTGCTTGTTAGCTAGTGGCCCCATGGTTGGTTAGATTGAAAGCTAGTTTTGACTCTTTGATCGTCAAGAAATAATAGTGTGATTAATTGAGCTGAAATTGACTCTTTGATTGCCGGAATGAATCCACATCTTCCTCTATAGCTCTTCTACAAGAGCAGACCTTTTTTTCAATTCTATTCTTTTCTCCTAAGTTCCTTTTTAAACACCTCATGTAGGGACATCAGCACCTCTTTCTATTTTGTGATGACCATAGGTTCCACCAATCCCGCTCTATCAAATTTGAGGTCGTATGAACCTGATACACTACTTCAGATTTCACTCTACTCCTACATCAAATCCATCCTCATCTCTAGTTCGCGTTTATAGAGGGAGACTTCCCAAACGAAAATTTTGGGTCATTGAAATGAACACAAGGCTTTAGCAAGCCACTCAATATAGGACGAATTACCTCCCATCCGTTCTAGCTACTCCACACTGCCTTAAAAATGCCTACTTTTCTTTCTTTTTTGAGCTCTCACCTTAAGCCGATCTTTTTCAATGGATTGTGATTTTCTTACTTGAGCTTTCTATCAAATGTCCATTGATAGACTAATTTACTTATTGGACTCTTCTATCTAATCTTGAGCCCGAAGCGAATGAAACTCGTCCTTCATTTCATACCTAGTCCGGTGCCTATGAGTTCTAGTCCCATGACCTTTCAGTATTTGATTCAGTCTTGTTTTTGTCTTGAATAGTAATAGTGGGGGATCTAGTAGCGAATGAAATGAATAACTTCTATTCGGTAAAGATCTTACCCGCTTCTACATCGGAATGATTCAAAGAGAAAGATTTTTAATATCTGGAGTTTCTTTTTTTATATTATATGGATGATCTGATCCGTAAAGACCATGATTGGGAATTGTTTGATCGTCTTTGTATGAGGAAGAGTTGAAATAAAATCAACTTGAAATCGAAACCGCTATTTAAAATCTTAGTGAAAGATTAGATTTTTCTTTTCTCATGTCTGCTTTTCCTGAAAAATATCAAATACAATGGAGGCTTTCTTCAAACAACAAGGGGCTAGGTAAACTATTCAACAAAATTATATTGCACATCTTTCCCATTTTTGCAAGAGAAATAATTCGCTATTTCTTTGCAAAACTGTGCTCAATTTTATATGTGGCAATTCTGCCAAGATCTCTTCGTTAGTTGGGGAAAGAATCCACCTGAATTGGATTTTTTAAGGAATATATCAAGAGAGAATTGGATTTGGTTAGAGAATGTGTGGTTGGTAAACAAATATCAGTTTTTTAGCAATATATCGTCAAATATTCAATATGATTCCACAAGATGCAGTTTCGTTCAAGTAACAGATTCTAGCCAACTGAAAAGATCTTCTGATCAATCATAGATCATTTGGACTCCATTAGAAATGAGGTTTTGGAATACCACACATTGATAAATTAAAGAGAGATTCAACACCTAAAATAAAGATTGGGCGATAAATAATAATGAAAGAAAGCTATGGGAAAATATCTCAGACCTGGCTCGCTCCAAGCGGATTCACTTGAATAGGAAGTTGAATAGCGGGAAGGCTATTGGATTTCTTCCTCGCTACCCAACTTTTGTCTTCCTTATTATCTATCTTGTCTAAGCTTGTTGGATTTTCCTCACTCGCTGTATTGAGCCAAATCCTCAGTAGTCATACCGAAAATCAACCAATGCCAAAAGAGGAGTTACGGGCGATCAAAAAACCCCTATGGCAAAGAGGATTGCGACCGTGAAGGGAGGGATGATACCAAATGCCCACTTTGGGATATCCTATGGGTCTTAGTCAAATATTAGCGAGGGAATAGAATTAATCATCTATTTTATGTGATTAACACTGGTCTGAAAAGTTTGACGCACGTTCCTAGCTTTGCCGGAAACACTTTGGACCAGCTCAATCCAGGAAGTTCAGAGGGTGGGAGGAATGGAGAAAGGAAAGAATTTGAACTCATTATCGGCTAGAGGTAGCAGACATTAGGTCGTTCATGGGGATTGCGTCGACGCTCAGTTTGACGACCTTTATTTCGGTGAACAGAAAAGTCATTTTTTTATAGTCGTCTCTTGATTTATCGAAGGATTGATGTGGAGAAGAAATTCCTATATTTTTTATCTAATCCCACCTACCTCCTTCCTCCCAGAGTAATAGAACTTCTTTCTAACTTTATTCAAAAACCTGGTTTTCGATCAAGAATCTGACTTTTCTTTTATTGCTTCTTTCACCGGCATGAGCCATCTCTTCTTTCTTCTGGAGAGTGGGCACCCTAGTCTCAGGATTTAGTTCTTTGTTTTCTACCTTTTGTGAAGTACAATGTTTGGCATGAACTGTTAGAGGAGCATAATCAAACTCTGTCCTAAACTCTTCGGAAAAAATCATCGGGATAACTATGTTGGCTATTCATTTAGGCGGTATCCAACCTTCCTAACATTGCTTGATCCAATAGCTCAATCCACTAACCTTTCTACAATATTTTAGTTAGAACTAGGAGTCCTAAAATGTTAATGAAAAGGAGCTTAGCATCCATGTGTTCGAGAGTTAGAAAACAACCGCTGCGGCGTGGTTTACCAGGCAGGTATAATTCAACGAGACCCTATCTCGTCCTCTAGTCCAAACCAAAGGTTCCATCTCGAAAATAAAAGAGAGCCTTTTACCCGATTTTGGGTCGGGATCGATATCCACAATGTGCTAGAATTGGAATCAAGTATCTATCTAGTTTAGGATTGCGTATGTGTTCTTAATTACACTTCTATTCATTTTTGGGGGGTCTTGTTTACTTCTACTATTATCAAACTACAATTGGTGATTGCAACTAAATTATGCTAAGAGTTATAATGCTACAAGTTGTTCAAATATGTTTAAAAGGCACTAGGGTAGTGACTTCCGCCTAGGTGGTCAATTGACGGGTACTTGAGTCTAAGCCACGTTTGACATATTTGGGGAATATGATATAACAATTGCACTAATTTACCCACTCTACACCTCTTGGTGGTTCAAGTGATTTTGCCCAATTGACTTTCTCAAGACCAATTGGGTATGCAACTTTGCACAAGCAACTAGGGTTGAAGTTGGGAATTACTCTCTCGAGGTTTAACCCTTTAATTGGGGCTATCAATCTCTTGAATACGCCCCAATTCTTTGTTGGGCCAATTTCGAAGACTTAGGCTCTCTTTCTCAAAAAGAGCTCAAGTCAACTCAACACAAACTAGTGTTTGCAACCACTGATTCATAAATTAACCATGAAATTTTCCAAAGACACATAGTCAAATTAGCCCTAAAATACAAGACTCATCAATTACCCATACTAGGGTTGAGCAACAACCTTAGCTAATGGGTCTATCTACTCATAATTGAAGAAAAAAAACAAGAAATAGATGAAGATAAACTCATATTAATTAATCACTAAGTTAAACACAAAGATTCAATGATTAAAAGTAGCTAAAAGTGCCCAAAATAGCTAAGAATCTCGAATCCACGAGTGCAGCTGCTTAATTACAATATCTAATACCCTAAAAAAGGAGAAAGAAAATATTTATACTGGGCTGAAAAATCTGGACAAAAATGCCCCTACGGGATTAGTGTGCACCGCACAAAATGGTGTGTGGCCGCATTGGGGCTCTAAGCTTGAAGAACTGGCTCTCTGAGCTTGGACACCGCGGACCGCACAGAATGGACTGCGACCGGGAGACTTCTGGTACGGTTGGCACAAAATGGACTGCGGACAGCATTTGCTTGAAATCTCTAACTTGACACGTCTCTGATTCTTAACACTGCGAAACACACAAAATGGTAGTGTGGCCGGATTGCCTTCAGTGCGGATCGCACAACACCTAGTGTGGCCGCACTGCCTCTTAGCCTGGAAATCATGCTCTCTGAATCTCCTAGTGTGGACCACACAAAGTGGCGTGCGGACGCACTGGGCTTGTTTTGCCTGATCTTGTCTTGTCTTTGGAACTTGTGCAAGTTTCACTCTTTTTGAGCTAATCTTTTACATTTTGTCACTCTGTTGATCAAACCTGCAATCAAGCACAACTTGTGACCCTTTCGGGATATTTTGTATGAATTTGTAATCAACGTATAAGCAAGAAGGAGTATAAAATACGTCAAAATCCCTAGTTATCAACTCCACTAAACTTAAGCTTTTGTTTGTCCTCAAGCAAACAAAATAAGACCCACCCCTTAAGGGAAAATCCAAGAAATTTTCAGCTGACCTAAAGCAACCTCAACTAGCATCAATTAGGACTAACAATCACCCTCAATACAAATGAACCATTAACAAAATTTACTTATTGAAACACCATGGATTAAGTGTGACACAAGAGCATCAAGGGTTGACTCAACTCATCAAAGAACTCTTTCAATAACTTTGGTCATTGTTGAACCCAAACTCACACATCCTCAACTCTCCCTAAGCAAACCTCACCTTTAGAATAGTGGCACGCAAAACAAGGTTAGTGGAAATTCACTCATCTATCTCAAGAAAAAGTCACAAGTCCGGCTCTAAGTATTATATGCTTGCCCCTTATGTAAGTATTCACTAATGTAAGCTTCATTCAACTCAAGATCATATAGGGCTTTTGTAGAGACTTTGGGTTGGTTCAGGGTAGGAAATATTTTGGTCTAAGTGGGTTTCGTCTTCCCTTAAGCATTTCTTTTGATTCATTTGGCCTCCATTCACTTGACTCTTTGAGTCATTTTCACTTCTTTCTAAGGGGTTAGAGAAACACACTGTCACTCTTTCTTATGCAATTCAAACCTTTTCTCCTTTTATCAACTTTCCACACCTTTCATTCTTTGCTTTTCTTTGAATCCCTTTTATTTTATTTTTATTTTTTTCACATTGAACTTTGTTTTTTTTCTTTTTTGCTTTTCTTTCTTTTTCATTACCTTTCCTTATCTTCATTTTTGTGCCTTTGTACCACTTTGTTTCAATCCTCGTCTCTCTCCCCAAACTTATATTTTTGCCATGTGCTAAAAGAAAGATCGGGTGCCAAGAGAGGATATCTTTTAGAACGGGTATAGGCTTGTATCATGGTTCTTGAAGGAAAAAGGTCTAAGGCTTAAAAGGGTTGACTAGGGATCTTATCGTTGGTAAGTTATGGAAATGTTCAAGCTATCATTTCGACCAACGAGAGCCTATAATAATATCTCAAGTCAAAATTCACTTAGATTTTGCCTCAACAAACATTCAGGGCAAGTTTTAGACCAATGGCTCAGGGCATGGACTTATTATATGATTACTCACCACACAAGATATGGGATTGCTAAAGACATAGATTCGGGAGCCCACAACAACCTTAGATAAGATTTAAGCTCACAATGGTCCCGAAAAACCACTTGATGATCATCGGCCAACACAAGAGTCTCAAGGTCACGACTTTCACCATCCTAAACACAACATATTGGTTCTGACCCTAAGATCAAAGGCAAATGTGCTAGGCCCAAGTAAAGCTTTTCTTGAGGTACCCTTAACTATTTACTACTAAAAACAAAAAACAAAAATGGACTCAAACCCTTAAGAAGGTTGTCACGACATCCATCATTCTGAAGAGTCACCCGATTCACAGAACACTCCACCTTTGGAAAGAACTGTGGAATTAAGAAAACCAAAGGCTTATTGCAAACCTTGAAAACAAGGAGCTACGGATCACAAATAAGACTAAGAACGAAAAGTCTGTGGAAAGTAGAACGAATATATATAAGAGGGGATTTGAATATCCAATAGATGAGATGAACATGTACAATGTAACATAACTTTATATACAGACCCAAAGTAAAATAAAAGTGCAATAAATGTAACGAAATATCAAAATTATATACAAACCGAAGATGAAAAATCAACAAAGCATAAAAGTTGTTAAATATATACAATCACCCAAAATGTAGGGCCTACCACCTCAAATGAAAGCTAGTATTGTCCCCAATGCCAACTAGTCTAAATAAAGCATCAAAAAGAGAAAAGGATATAAAAAACTCCATATGGCCTGTCTGTCTGCATAGGCTCATGTATGGTCCCTGGGTCCTATTTGTACTCGGGAACCTCATACTAGCTCCCTGTGGCCGGCTGCTCTGCTACTGGGACCTGGGCCTAGACCTGGACAGACTCTGGAGATGGTTCACCCTGTAGCTGACTGGAGGAGGTCTCCTGTGGGTCTGCCTGATGGATGAATGCATCACCAGCTCTAGGAATCATCCTCCTCCTCTTGGGAGGCCTCAGAGAGTGCTCCAGTTATGGATCAACTACTGGTACTGGGTCCTGGAGCAGTAAATCTAAAGACAACTGATCTGCCTTCAATCTATTAACATCCGCTCTCAACTCCTTCACGGACTCCTTAAAAGCGCGTGTCTTCCTCAGCTTTTTGTGCTCCTTAGCAAGCTCCTTGAGATCCTTACTGTGTGAATTAACTGCCTTTGTGAGTTCCTGTTGAGTGTCGAGGATTTTCTTCTGGTTTTCTAAAATCTCCTTGAGAGCATCCTCTATCGACTGGGAACATGTAGGGCTGGAGGTGACGATTGAGCCTCTATAGTGGTAGTCAAGATAGACAACTTGGATGACATCGTGTACATCTTGTTGTTGATACTGGTAAGAGCCAGGCTCAGTCGGTGGGCAATAATAGGATGGGCCCGAGAAGATGGGATCTCCGGGCCTACTGAGGTGGATGGATCAGCAGGAATAGCCGTGGATGTGGATGGACCAGGAGGGATATCTGTGGAGGTGGAGGTAGGCTCAGCAGGAGCCACTACCACAACTGGCTCTTCAGACTGGCCAGCTGAAGCAGTAGCTGTACCTTTGAAGTTCTTGCTCTTGGGGATATCATCCCACTGTATGCTGTACCAGGAAAAAGGGGCCTTCGCTTTGACTTTGACGTCGAAGGGCTTCTTTTCCACCTTCAAATCCCAAAAGTACATAGTGAGGGTACTGGGGAACGGATAGTTTCTGTCATGCTCGTTACCCACAATTGAGATAATCCTCGACATCACATTCCCCATATTGATTGGGTACCCCGCTATGATCGAAGCCACCAAAATAGCTCGATGAAGAGGAAGGGTGTTGTTGTGAGTCGTGGGGTCCAACCTACTACATACAAATGTCTCCCACCCCCGTGCCTTAAAGTTTAAATTCTATCGCAAAATCTTGACTCCAGCAGTCAACCAGTCGGGGGTGGTACCTGGGATTGCGAGGTATTATGCTAGCCAAGGATGAACCTCATCACCTATTTCCAACTTTGCCATATATAGGGTCTCATCCTCCTCATTAAAGCCAAGGTATTAATTTAATGACTTTCTGTTAAATAACACTGTCAGATTTTGAACCTTGGTCACTTTTGAGCCCTTTTTGATGTGGGCTATATTACTGTAAAATTCTTTGACCATGTGTTCGTTGGCATCCACACACTCATCTAGAAAATTGTCCCAACCATCTCTTGTCCTAAACTACCTACTCACGTTGGTATTATGAGGTAGTAGATCTCTATCGATGAAACTCCGCTCCAGGATCAACTTTCTCATCGGCCACCACTCCCGACATTTATGATACGCCATCTCACTAACAAATCTATCTCGCCAAACCTCCGGCTTTCTAGTTCTAGCAACACCCCCCCACCTGAGGCTCGCCCACTTCTCCTACTGCCTTATCTCCCTCCGTTTCCTCCTCATCTCCTACTGCATCCTCTCCAGATAATGAAGCTGTGGAAGAGGTAGAGTATTCCCCACTACCTGCTGCTGAGCCCTCAGACGACTCAGAAATAACATTTGTTGGTGCTTGGGCAGTAGGTGATGGTGGAGGAGTGTCTATTAGTCTATGCCTCTTCGGACAGTCAGGGATTTAAGTTGGTACTGAATCGGAGGAAATCTCCCGGGAAGGCTCGTTCTCACTCCCCGACTGATCACAGGCCCTGTCAGCTGCTTTTAATAGCTTTCTTGCTCTTTTTATATTTTCCCGGACTTGGGGAGCGAGTTTGATCATTTTTTGCTTCCCTCCCCGGGAATATTCACCTCTGCCTAATTGTTTAGATCATTTTCCACGTTGTTTTACCATTGTCTGCAATCACAATCAATTGAACTTGTTAGTATCACCATCATCAGTTAAGCACAGAGTTACAGAATTAGAACAAAAAATGTCGCAACCATGTTGCAGATTCACCCAATGCGGACCGCCCAAATGGTGTGTGGCCGAACATGGGTCAGTGCGGACCTATTTTTTTTTGCATATCTCTAAAAGTGCATAACATCAACAACGCCTAAAAAGCATGCCTAAAGGAACTATCAACCAAGTCTGAAACGTTTCCACTCACTTATGAGTCTAAAACCAGTAACAATGTTTGCAGAACCTATAATTTTTACTAAAGTTTGCTTTTATTTAATAATCTGGTAACCCCTCGTAATCTGTATGTATTAAATCTACCTCATCATTTTCTGAAATCTATAGATATCATGCCTATAGGTTTTCGTCTAGCATTTAAGCAAGCCATATGATAAACTTATATACTAAATCAGATTTTATTAGCTACAACCAGCAGGCAGGCCTGATTCAGGCCTTTTATTTGAACTATGTAATAAATCAGTCTGCCTCAAATCTTTAAGTTTTAATTAGACCTAAAATAGTACGTGCAAGACATGCTAAACTATATGCTTTCTGGGTTTAAAGGAGGTCTGTCTGAGCCTTTTTATTTGTTTGTATGCTTCCTCAAACTTGCTGTATGTGTTTTGTTTGTCGTCTTAGTATTTTTACCTTTTGAAACCACAAATAAGCCCAACATTTCTTCCCTTTAATATTAGTAGTCCCAAGCACCTCTGGGATTGATAGGATTGGGGTGGGTAATAACATGCAATAAGTAAACGAGACCATTCCGTACTTTAGTACTTTAAAGGGGTGGGAAAGGGTAGATATGAATATGATGACCACGCGATAACACCACGCGTAAGAATGATTACCGGCTGTTGTGTGGGGTGATGCATATTATTAATAAACCTAGGACCCCCTTCCCTTTGTTCTTTGTTTCTTTTAAATCTTTTAAAATGTTTCTTCTAAATCAACTCTCGTTAATGCTTTCCGACTTTGTTTATTTCTATCATTTATGTGAAAAATCCCCTCTTATTTCAACTCTACTTGCTTATGTGTTATTTGTACCTTAAGTCACAACAATAACTTGGCCGGAAACCACACTAGTGGATCCTGAGGGGTACCTAACACCTTCCCCTCGGGATAATTTCAATCCCTTACCCAATCTCTGGTTATCTAAATCGAACTCTCTTTACTGTCCTAATGCACTTAAATCATTAGTTGGTGACTCTTCAATTCCATTAAACCCAATTTCCATAAGGGAAGGAGTTGTCCTCCCAAATGTCATAAACCCAATTTCGTAAGAAAAAGGGGGTGCGACAGCATGGCGACTGCTGGGGATATCTTCTAGGCTTTTACCATTTCAAGCTATTACTATAACTTTATATTTCTCATATGTCTTTATTTGTCTAGTCCTTTTAAGCATTTAATTCTCTCCTCTACTACGAAACTAACTTGTCTTTTTGTTTCTTTCCCTTATTTCTTTTACCGCATTCCTTTATTACAGTTTTAAATTATTGTAGTTATTACTGCATGAACGTGCAAATACATGAAAACTTGTTCTAATTATTGCATAAGCATGTTTTCAACATCATATTCCACTCGTGCCAAACAAAATACCATAGCAACACTTATAATGAGTGGTTGCGCTCTTCCGATATTATCACCCCCTAAATCTAGCAAAGGAATATTTGCGATAAAACCAGTCGATTAACGGTGTAGTCGACGGTTCTGCGCCTTTGCGTTGTCCGCTCAAGGGTACTAGTCTAATACCACATAGAAACCTTACTCTATTAATTATGCATGCATCATGGTCAAACCTAGCCGAGTCATTTATGTTGTTAGCATAATGACTCTTTACAATAGCCTTGTCCAAAGTCCACTGGGTTTTCCCTTAAACCCAAACGGGCATCATCACGTTTTGTGCATTTATTTGGAGAACTAAATGCTTTTATGCCAATTATTGATATTAAATAGTTGATTCTGGTGGAGGTAGGGTCTAACCTTTTTGTTTTGCAGAAAATGAGGCACGAGGTCCCCAATTTCAGTATGATTAGCACGCCCCCACTCTTGCTAGATTTGTGGATGAGTCTTCCATCAAATGACCAAATTAATAAGTGAAAGAGAGGGCCACCAAAGCTAGCAAAAAGTTGGAATATCTGGAGTACAGTCTGATGGAATTGGAAGGAAAGTAAGGAAGAGAGTCACCGACTACCGGAACGCAGAGGGAAGCGAAGGAGAACACCTGGAAAAGGCATTTTTACTGGTGAACCTACGCGAACTGGAGGATTTGATCACCGAGAGTATTCAACCAGAGGAAGGTCCCTCTGGGACCAAATAGATAGGAATTTCCATTTCCGCTTTATAAAATGTAATAAGGCCAATGGCCATTAGTGACTTTTAATTTCTTGTTATTTTAGTGTCTTTTTGGGATTCATCTACATTTTATCAATAAAATGAGTCATTTAGCATTCTAAGTTCTCCAAATCAACTTTTCGCTAGGCCTACCTCGGCCACAATGAGGTCCCCAAAATTAGGACATGCTTTATGTTTCAAGCACTACGTGTTTAAATATTGCAACATTTTTCTAATGATCCTCACTGACTTGTTACATTTTTGTTTTTATTCTTTTGTTTTACCCCCCTCCCCAAAGGTTAGTTCGAAAATTCTGGCAACATCATCATATTCCACAAGATCCAAGGGCCCTCCACCCACTCCTCCTCCTAGTCCCGTCAAAAACAGGAACAAAGAAAAGATGGAAGATCCGAACAACACCAGAAAGGAAAACTCAACTAAACGGGTAGAGGTCACCCATGGTCACAGTACTCTGGTCCCCAAGGAAAGTGCATCTCCACTAGAACAAAAGCTATTGATGTTTCAGGAGGAACTTGATCAAGTTCGAAATCTGATAAGTCTGTCATTTTCCCTTACCACTCCAGAGGTTACTTTCCCAAATACTCAGAATCCCGTACCTCCGTAAAACCCCCCAAAGCAACATAACCATCCCATTCCTCACCACCACTGCAATACCTGCCATACCTCAAATAACACCCCACTGCTCATCCCTGAACTCCACAAATGATCACTGCCACACCCAACATAATACCCCCATCTATGTGGAGACTGTGCAACACTCCACCCAGCCTATCTCAAGCACGCCCGAGTCCGATGATAAGGACATTCTCATCACAAATCTGGCCGAAGAGCTTAAAAAGCTGACTAGCAGAATTCAATGCATTGAAGCTAGTAAGGGAATTGAGGGGTTAAACTACGAAGATCTGTGCATACATCACGATGTTGAACTACCCGAGGGGTACAAACCTCCCAAGTTTGAAATGTTTTATGGTATAGGGGATCCCAGGGTCCACTTGAGAACATACTATGACAAGTTGGTCGGAGTAGGAAGAGATGAGAAAATCTGCATGAAGTTTTTAATGAGGAGCTTGAAAGGAGACGCCTTATCTTGGTACATTAGCTAGGATCCGAAGAAGTGGTCAAGCTGGTTAATATGGTGTCCTATTTTATGGATAGATTCAGATTCAACATGGAGAATGCACCAGATGTGTTCTGTACCAAAACTTGAAGAAGAAACCTACGGAGACCTTCCGTGAGTATGCTACTCGATGGAGGTCGGAAGCTTCTAAGGTTAGGTCTGCTTTGGAAGAAGAGCAGATGAACAAATTCTTCGTTCGGGCCCAAGACCCACAGTATTATGAGAGGCTAATTCTGATCGAGAATCACAAGTTTTTGGACATCATCAAGCAAGGAGAAAGGATCAAGGAAGGAATCAAGAGTGGTATGATTATGAACTTTGAATCCTTACAAGCTACCAATAAGGCTTTACAGTTTGGTGGTACGTCCAAGAAAAGGGACGTAGGTGCTGTAATGGTTGCACAGAGGACCAAATCCCCTATCAAATACCAAACATACCCAATACCTCCAATCACATACCAGCCTACTCCAAATTACCAAACACCCTCACCCTCTTACCATACTCTACCACCCACTTATCAGTCACCTCCACTTCTTGCATATCACACTTCACCCAAATACTCCCAACCAGCACATGTTTACCAAGCATACAACATCCAACCATCCCACTATCAATCACCTCCCCCACGTCAAAACTTCCCTAGACCTCCACCAAATTTCAATCGCAGACCTCTTAAACAGTATACTACCATTGCTAAACCAAATGACCAGCTGTACGAAAGGCTCAAAGCTACTGGTAATGTCACCCATATCCCTCCCATAACCCCCCAAAAACCCTTCTCTGTGAGTCAATCCAAATAAATTTTTTGCATACCATTCCGGCATGAAAGGATATACCATTGATGAATGCCGCTCTCTGAAGGATAAGATTAAAACTTTGATTGATAACAAGATCATTGTAGCAAAGGAGCCTGCACCGAATGTCCGCAATAACCCTCTGCCAGACCACAAGGGCGAAATTGTTCACATGATCGAGATAGAGGATGACTGGGACCCCAAAGTATCAATCGGTTTAATCATAGAGGGCGACAATCAAAAGAAGCCAGTAGTCACCCTAAATCCGATCGTGGTCCAGATTCAGCATTCTGGGGATGCCGAGGTAAACATGTCCATGCCCCTCGAGTTCGAAGCGCCATATTCTGCAAAGACACCAGCATCGATTGAGGTTAAGTTTATGTCACTAGTAAACGCACCTACACCCTTTAAAGTTACAGTTTTACCACCTAAGGGGCCTACTCCATTCGGGGTAGAGATAGTCGCGCCTATACCAGTGGCCATGTCGGTAGTAACACCATTCCACACAAAGGCCATACCTTGGGACTACACAGCCGAGGCCAGAAGATAGGGAAAGGTCACGTTCGGGAAAGCCATTGTGGCACAAGGTATGACAAGAACCGGCATGGTAAATACCCTGGAGCGTTTGGCTGAGTCTTGCAAGCAAGCCTCTGGTCGGCCAACCACCACTGAAGCTGGGCCCAATAATATCTAGAGAAAGATACAAGCCAAAGGATACTCAGTCATTGATCAGCTGAACAAAACACCGGCACAAATCTCTCCTTGCTTTGCTACAAAGCTCTGATGCACACAAGAATGCCTTGTTAAGAGTGTTGAGTGAGGCATATGTACCAAGTAACATCACCGGTGGGGAGATGGTGAATATGGTGGGCCAGGTATTAGAAAGTCACAAGATCACCTTTCATGAAGATGAGTTATCACCAGAGGGGTTGAGTCACAACAAGGCGTTGCACATCACCGTGCAATGCGAAGATTAGTTTATCACCAGAATCCTGGTTGACAGAGGATCCAGCCGCAATATTTATCCGTTGGTAACACTCAGGACATTAGGAAAGGGGTTGCACAAGATCAAAGACGGGGCCATCAACGTTAAAGCTTTCGACGGATCCCAAAGGTCTACTATTGGGGAAATTAGCTTGTGTTTGCAAATGGGGCCTACTTGGTTGGACGTTGATTTTCAAGTGATAGACGTGCTAGCATCTTACAATCTATTGTTGGGACGACCATGGATTCATGTCGCTGGGGCCGTAGCA
>MU743326.1:75000-78215 GCA_026770625.1 Nicotiana glauca
TAGGACGTTGTCTGGGCCAAGAGCCATAGTTAGTTGCTGTTTCCATTTGGTTGTTTCTTCCTCGTTGTTGATACCGGCAAGACCCAGCCAGATGATGTCTGCTGGTTGGTAGTGAGAGGACTCTTAGTACCTGCATACCCAAAAGAGGGCGCTGGTTAAAAAACAATCATTTGATTTTCTTTCTTGCTCTCCCTTAGCAGCGGGAAAGGAGTCTATCTATCTGCCTAGCTTTGGTAGATTTCCCCCAACGCAATCCACAGAAATTCCACGAATCCCTTGGTGGATAAGTCCGACGACTCAGCAGCAGTGCGGAATTGAGTTTCTTGTCTGGTGGATCTGATCTATAGTTAGGGGGCAATACATACCAAAAGGTTCGAAGAAGGAAGGCGCATAAGAGTATATAACCAACCTACCCTTCTGTATAACCTATTCACATTAGTGAAGCGGTTGGATGCATAAGGGAAGTGCACGTTTGTGAGACCTTAGTCGGGATGCATAGGTGAGTCAACCTACGAGCACGGAAGAGCATGGTACCGCTACCCCTCTCTAAGTAAAGGTAAGATTCTTAGCCCTGTAGATGACTCCATCTAAAATACAATAGGGACAGCCGTTTTCGGCTGCTCGTTTCGTATCTTGAAGAAAGAGTAGGCTTAAGTAATGTAATAGGGGTCAGGTCAATAATAGCTATGCTATTGCCCTACTGATTTAAGGCCTCCGCCCGATCCCGAATGCACATTTTTTCGGGTTCATCTTCAATTGATGTTTTCTTAACCTTTCGAAGACCTTGCGTAAATTTTCGATGTGGTCGGTTCTTTCTTTTGAAAAGACTACCAAATCGTCCACGTAAGGCTCGCATATGTTATGTAGGAGGTCACTGATAATTTGTGTCATCGCTCTTTGATATGTTGCACTTTCTTTTTCTTTTTTTTGGGCATATCGTAGTAAGGAAAGGAAGTGAGGGCACTCATTCGAATCGAATAGCTGAAACTACTATAACTCCTATTTTTCTGCTTTAAGAGAAGCCTTCTAGCTCGTTTTAAAGCGTTGAAGAGAGAGATAGGACATTCTAAAGATAGTTGTTGAGGAAGCATCTGATTTCTAACTACGAGTCCGTTTTCAAGCTAACTGAATGCCTATCTGCTGCTAGTTCTGTTCCACTATCTGCTCTTACTGCTCTCGTTGCCGGTGTGACAGTCTGAGTAGACGGTGCTCTCTTTCCTCTTGTTTTTGGGGTTCATAACCGGTGCTATTGAATCTGCAGTTAAGGGAATATCACCAGTTCTTGGAATAAGAGCTCTGGGACTTCATGGCTTTGAGGGAGGTTTAGCCTAGCCCTAAGCCTTTTCGGAATAGAATGCTTCTTTGACAGAGCTTCAAGCAAGAAGGAGGAAGGCCCTCTTTTCGCCAATGGATCACTTAGTCGGAATAAGCGGGCTTAGGTTGATGCGGAATAAGCCATTTTTCCCCTGTTTCCATGGAAAGGTGTCGAAGGAATAGGCACATTTAGAGCTGTGGGACTTGAAGGAATAGAATGCCCCGTTAGAATGGGCAGGGACAGTCGATCATTGGCTTAATTTCCTGGGGGACTCTAGTATCAAAAATTCCCGGTATTTCGTCGTGAAAGTGTCACATTTAGATTGTTCTTATTAAAGGAAAGAGCCGAATAGACAAAGGGTTTACATGACCGCTCGCTTTGGACAAGATGCCATAGTATAAGAAGAAGGCCTTTGTTTGCAAAGATGACTTTCCCGCTTTCCTTTGTGAGGGAGGTTTGTGCACATGAATTAATAGTCAAAGTATAAGGAAGATGGCATAGAGCATAGAATGAGATTGATGCTTCGAATGCCCAGTTTTCAGAGGTTGTGATAGAAGGAGCTGTGGCACTTTCGGAAGGGGGAATCAGACTAGGCTGTCACTGTTCTAGAAGAGGAAGCGTAGCTGGCACGTTGAACCATGTCTGTCAACGGTGAAAGATAGCCCTAAAGTGAGGGCTTCGGAGATAGTATTTCTCAACTGTCCATCGACGTGACAATCATGCCTGCTTGACAAAGCCTTTTTCATTCAGTCTCCCAATAAACGAAAAAGGATTTCTGGTGACACGAAAGCTGTGCTCAACGCTCTCTTTCCTATTCCACTACGCTAAGTGGTCTTTCCCTTTCTTGCTGGATGACTACTATGGAAAAAGATGACGACTACTCCCAGTCTCTGGTCAATCCATGCTGATGCTAGAAGAGTTATTCCCGCCGCCCACCCGAAAGAGACGAGGAAGACTAACCGCCATCCTGCTCAAACCTTTGTTGCCTGAGTTATATAGCTGACTGCGAGAAGGAAGGTTCAAGCTATGGCTGCCCCATGGGATGCTCATTTGAAACCTTTGTCCGGTCAATGCGAGAAAGAGTGAAGTGATGTAAGCATAAGAATGGAAGGTTTGCTTGTCAGCTGTCGGGCCAATGAGGCTCTTCTAGCTTTGCCTACACGGCAAGGGAAAGATCAAAGGCGAGGTGGGAAATGCCCCGCACGAACTATCTGATCAAGTTTTCTTTTTCCTATCACAGGCAGCTAGCAAAGCCGTGTTTGATTGTCGCGTACATGCTCCGTTACAGCTTCGTTCATGTGCCAATCAATTGACAGTGAAGTAGAGAAGGAAGAGTTTTGATCACCGTGTGGGTAGTCCCTATTAGGGTTTCCGTTTCATGTGCACTAAAAAGGAAGGAAGACTAGTGCGACTATAGTAATGCCAAGCATACGAGCAAAGGACTCTACCTACCCCATACTGACGAATGAAAGAAGCTCATTGCGGATGACAGGACAAGCGATAGCGGTTCCATTCTTGCTCTTCCTATTCCATACCATAAACAGACACCTTTGATTCATCGACATTGGTGCTAGAGGCTCTACCCCTACCCACCAGCCCTTTATGGAGTTAGCGGACCAAGAGAAAAAATTCCCCGATATAATAAAGAAAGTAAGAAGGGTTCCAAACCATTGAAACAGAAAGCACTAAAGACTGTTACGACATGGCACAAATGATCACCGTCAAGCACAAGATTCAAAGCTGGAATCTTCCTACTCTTGTTAGTTGGGACAGAGCATCCTATCTTGTTGATTCTCCTTTCCCACAGCCTCGAGCTCTCACTTTCAGGGTGGATACGCAAGAAATTCACTATGAAAATTGACATGACACAATCCCTGAAGAGTATGATGTGCCCGGCCTT
>MU743328.1:1651-19444 GCA_026770625.1 Nicotiana glauca
ATTATATTCTTCGCGGGGTGTAAGCCGTAAAAAAGAAGTGTGACCGGTAGGAGTTGGAGGTCTTGAGAGTGATAGATCTTAAATACTCTTGGCTTATATTTTGATTATCTAACAAACTTACAGTTAAGAACCAGATAGGGAACCTGACCTACTTGGATTGCTGTAACCTTTAATGGAATCCAGCTAAAGGCGAACGGATACAGCTTCAGGAGCTAGGAACCAACACAAGGACCTAATGCTCTTGTGATTTCCTCATAGCACTACAAAGTCATTTGGACATAGCTGGAAATGAAGCGACTGGCTGAACTATTTCTGCCGCACTACACTACATTGTCAGTCCACGCATTCTCTAACCAAACAAAGTACTCACATCATTTCAAGTGATGTGATCAAGAAGCACCCAATGAGCTTTATACCAAAACATCACCGGAAGGTTTCTGTTTCCAATTCAAGCCTCTCGAAAAATAAATAGAGAAATGTCACAAGGTCGAACGCTACTACGGACCAGTTTCTAAAAGATAGATCGGTGTTGTCTTAGTTGAGTTGTAACCTTGTTATTGTACTTACTGCATCTCCTAAACAGCTTATCTAGAAGCATTTTGATTAGGAATCCTCTTGTAAATCCGTAAACTCCTTTGAGTTTATATTGTGACTCGATTTAGTCATAAGTAAAAGTCTTTATAATTGTAGAGTTACAAAGTGGCTTGTGGTGATAGCATCACAAGTTAGAAAAAGCATTTGTAACTAGGATAGTCACAAAGTGGCTTGTGGTAAAGGTACCACAGGTTAGTTGAGCAAATCCTTTGCAATAGGAAGTATTGTAAAGTGGCTTGTAATAGGTAGATTACAAGTTAGTGAAGTTAAAAACCTACAGGTGTAAGTCGTGGTTTTTTTGTCCCCTTGTGTGGAATTCTTTCATGTAAAAATCCTCTGCCTCATTTATTTACTGTTTCTTTAAGTGCTTTCAGTAGAACCTTGTAGAGGACCAGGTACTCTATGATTTGGTGGACCCATACAAACTAACAATTGGTATCAGAGCAGGTTCATCCTATCAGGCTAACACCTAGGAAGGATCCTCATGGCGGATCCACTAAATTTTGAAGAAGGTCAATCCATATACCAACCTCCCAAGTTTGATGGAAAATGCTATTGGTGGTGGAAAGCTAGAATGTATGATTTTATCATGTCTGAGGACTGTGAGCTATGGGATATCATTTGTGATGGTCCTTATGTTCCAATCAAGGTACTAGATAAATTTCCATTTTCAATGGAAAAAACTAGAAAAGAATACACTGAAGAAGATAAAAAAGTTGCGTAGAAGAATTTTCGTGCCAAGAAAATTCTAGTATATGGAATGGAACCTAAAGAGTATGACAGAATCTCTTCATGCGACACTACAAAGAAAATATGGGAGGCTTTGCAAACAGCTCATGAAGGAACTACACAAGTAAAATAACATATACCTAATACTGGTGATAGTTCCATGATGGCAGTTGAAGGGGAAGAGATTGGATATGACTCAACGTTCGCTTTGATGGCTCAATCAGATGATGATGAAGACAATGGTGACAAAGAGGTAAACTTTAGGGATATTCAGAGAAATCTGAAATCATATTCTCCAAAAAAACTCATGTGTTTAGTTGATATTTTAATTACTGCCTTTTATCGTCTTGCAGAGGATAGGGATTCCTTAATATTAGAACTAGAAGAATCTGAACGCACTAGAGAAGACTTAGTGGCTGCAGTTACTGATTATAAGAAAACTACTGAAATTCTTCGAAAAGAACAGAACGATCTGTTGGCAGAAATTGCAGACCAAAGGGAAATAATAGTAAAACCATCGACTAAGTCTAAACCTGAAAGTTCTGAAGGAGGAAAGGAGATAGTAAGTGAGGAATACCTTAAGCTTGAAGATGAGGTGAAAGCTATGAGACGTAGGATGTATGCTGAAATTGAGAAAAACGAGCTCCTCCAAGCAAATCTAGAAAAAATAATGAATGATCTTAAAATATCTCTAAAGTGGACCCGGTCCTCAGAAGTTACCACTACCTTGCTTACAAATGATAGTAAAAAAAGGCAGGGAGCAAGGTTCCAAAGGGAGAAAACTTCTCACAAACCTCATAGTAAGAGCGTCATTGTATCTGATAACTGGCCTCGTATCCAATGTGGGAACACTGGGCGCTTCAAGGAAGGTGTCCAGGCCAAGAATCAATCAGTTCAGAAAGACAAAGTGGCTGCTAAAACCGTGACCACAAAAGAGGGACCAGATTCCACTCACAAAAAATGCACATTACCTGCATGGACTAAGAGAGCTCTTATTTATCCTCTTGCTTACTACAAGGGACCCAAACTTGTTTGGGTTCCTAAAACTAACTCCTAAATCTCTTGTGCAGGGAACAGTGAAAGGAAGCGGTCGACATTGGTTCATGGATAGTGGATGTTCGAAACACATGCCTGGGAATACCACGGACTTTCTTTCACTAAAAGCCTTGCAAGTAGGGAGTGTATCCTTTTGACAATGGCAAAAAGGGGTACATTCTTGGAGTTGGAAAGTCACTCACTCATTCAATGAAAATGTGTACTATGTCAATGGGCTTAAGTACAGTCTCCTGAGTGTTTCTAAAAATTTTGATAAAGGAAACAAGGTGGAATTCTTGTCCAAAATATGTACAATCACTCACCTTGTGACTGGAGAAATAGTATTGGTGTCCAAAAGATACAAGAACATCTATGTTGTTGATTTCGAATCTTTACAGAGTGGTAATCTGAGTTGTGTGGAGGTGGATGACGATGATGCTAAATTATGGCACAGAAGACTGGGCCATGCAAGCTTTTCCCTTCTGAACAAACTAATTTAGAAGGACCTGGTCCATGGTCTGCCTATGTCACAATTCAAGATTCAAAAAGTCTGTGATGCATGTGCTAGAGGAAAACAAGTGAAGTCCTCCTTTAAGTCAAAAAGGGATGTGAGCACTTCAAAGCCGCTTGAGCTCCTACATATGGATCTGTGTGGACCTATGAGGGTGCAAAGCAGAGGAGGAAAGAGATACATTTTCGTAATCGTGGATGACTATTCCATATTCACGTGGACTATGTTTCTCAGAACAAATGATGAAACTGTTGCGGTATTTGTGGCTTTTGTGAAGAAAATTCAAGTGAAGATAGAGTCTAGAGTTGTATGCATCAGATCAGATCATGGGACAAAATTTGATAATGTCAAATTTGATAAATTCTGCAATGAAAATGGAATCACTCACAACTTCTCATCTCTCAGAACTCCCCAGCAAAATGTAGTAGTAGAAAGGAAGAACAAAACTCTAGAAGAAATGGCAAGAACAATGTTGATTGATAGTGGACTTGCAAAGAACTTCTGCGCTGAAGCTGTCAACACTGCCTGCTACTTAGTGAACAGGTGCATAATCATATCACTTTTGAACAAGACCACGTATGAGTTGCTGAATGGAAGAAAACCCAAGTTGACTGACCTAATAACATTTGGATGCAAATGTTATGCTCTCAACAATGGAAAGGATCAGCTTGGTAAGTTCGATGCCAAAAGTGATGAAGGAATATTTCTTGGTTACTCTTCTCAAAGAAAGGCCTACAAGATATATAACAAGCAGACTCAATGTGTTGAGGAAAGTGTCCATGTTATTTTTGATGAATCTCTTTCATCATTTGAGAAGAGGGCTGAGGAAGATCAAGATGGAGAACCCTTACTTGTTCCTGATGTGAAGTCATTAACATGACAAACAGAAAAGCAGATATGATAAGTCAAGTAAAAGAGCCAAATGAAGACAATGCTGCCTCATCATCAACAGAACCAAGTACTCCAATTACAACCACTGAAGCTAAAGAAATAGTGGTTGATGCAGTTTAGGGAATTCCACTAGCACCTGAGAGAGGGATAGAGGAAAATCAGCCAAACATATCTTCCTCTTCTTAGAATGAACCTTAGACGACAAACTGGAGACATCAAATTTCTCACCCTATAGACAACATAATCACTCCTTTGGAATCCAGAGTTTAAACCAGGTCAAGAGCCAGAAATTCACTTGCCTTCTCAGCCTTTCTCTCCCTGATAGAACCCAAAAACATAAAGGAAGCCTTGAAAGATGCAGATTGGATTACAACTATGCAAGAAGAGTTGCATCAGGTTGAGAGAAACAGCGTGTGGCACCTGGTACCCAGACCCCCAGATAGAACCATTATAGGAACCAGGTGGGTATTCAGAAACAAGCTCGATGAACATGGAATTACCACAAGGAACAAGGACAAGCTAGTTGTCCAAGGCTACAATCAGGAGGAAGGGATTGACTATGATGAAACGTTTGCTCCAGTGGCTTGCATGGAAGCTATCAGAATTCTAATCGCTTTTGCATCTTATATGGAATTCACCTTGTTCCAAATGGATGTCAAAAGTGCATTTTTTTAATGGAATCCTTAAGGAAGAAGTCTATGTGAAGCAACCCCCAGGGTTAGAATGTCATGAGCACCCTGAATATGTGTTCAAGCTGGACAAAGCTCAATACGGGCTAAAGCAGGCTCCTCGAGCTTTGTATGAAAGATTGTCAAAATTTCTCTTAGAAAATGATTTTAAGAGAGGGAAAATTGACAATACTCTTTTCTTAAAGAAACGAGGAAAGAACATGCTCATTGTTCAGGTTTATGTTGATGATATTATTTTTGGAGCAACAGTTGACTCTCTGTGTGAAGAATTTGCAAAACTTATGGGAAGCGAATTTGAAATGAGCATGATGGGGGAATTAAACTTCTTCCTAGGCTTCAAGTAAAATAGTCCCCAAAGGGTATTTCCATTTATTAGCAAAAATACATTCGGGAATTCTTAAAGAGGTTTGATATGGAAGCTTCAAAGGTGATAGACACTCCCATTGCAACTGCCACTCGACTGGACGTGGATGAAACTAGATCTCCTGTGAATCAAACAATGTATAGAGGCATCATTGGGCCTCTCCTCTATCTCACTTCCAGTCGACTTGATATTGTTTTCAGCGTGGGGTTGTGCGCGAGGTTTCAATCAAATCCCAAGGAATCTCACTTGAAGGTTGCCAAAAGAATATTGAGATATCTCAAAGGAACTCAGGACCTGGTGCTATATTATCCATCAGATGACAATTTTAATCTGATTGGGTATGCTGATGCAGACTGTGTAGGTTATCTTGTAGACAGAAAAAGCATTTCTGGAATAGCTCCCTTCTTGGGATCATGTCTTTTCTCTTGGGGTATAAGGAAGCAAAATTCAGTGGCTCTTTCAACAGCTAAAGCTGAATATGTAGCTGCAGCATCCTGTTGTGTTCAACTTCTATGGAACAAGCAGAAACTGGATGATTTTGGGGTACTCACTAAGAGTGTTCCCCTTCTATGTGACAACACTAGTGCACTCAACATGGATAAGAATCCAGTTCAACACAAAAGGACAAAAGATATTGATGTGAGGCATCATTTTCTGAGAGATAATGTGGAGAAAGGGTTGATATGTATGAAGTTTTGTAGCACTGAAGATCAAATTGAAGACATTTTCACCAAAGCACTAAGTAGGGAACAGTTTGAAAGAAACAGAGTAAAGCTGGGACTGTTGAGGCCAAATTAAGAACCTAATTCCTGGTTGGCTGACTCGTATCCTTAAGAAATAACTGGCTCAGAGTATTTTCTGGCCCTGTCTAACTCACTTCAATACCTATTGCAACTAAACACGCATGATGAGCATAGAAACGATAGATGCAGTGCATGGATGATAAAAGAGGATTGATTCTTTTCCAAAAAAAACAAAGAACCGGGTTCTTGTACTAAAGGTTAGTAGTTATGTGCATCCTTTTAATACACGTCTTAAAAAGGGTACAAAATGCAACTGCCATGTCATCAACTTTTTAGATCCTGTTGTCACGTCCTTTCAATTCAAAACGTTCCATCTCCCTCTGAAACATCGCAATTCTCCACACCCAACCGCCATTTCAGAACAGGTGCATATTCCCCTCCCTTCATAATTATCCTCTCCTTTTAAAAACCCCTCTCGTATGCTCTTCTCAACCATAAGCTCTACTCTAGACTCACCCAAAAGGAAAGGATTGTCACACTTCTTCTTCCCATGGCTGAGAAAACTTCTGATATCTCTACCTCAGCTGTAATTGCCTCTAACCCATCTATGGAACCTCTCATTTTCACTGAGCCTTGGTCACCCTCTATCACTCCTCCTGCTACAGTCACACCTTCCCCAGTCTCCAAATCTCTTCCTAACTCAAAAACCCTTGAAACTACTATTTCGTTCTCCCCGTCATATGTTGTTCCCACCAATCAAATCCTAAGTAGAGAACAAGGTCAAAATATTGAGTTCACAGAGGGTTCTGCCATAGTTGCTGCTAATTCCATGGTTGTGGAAGCATCGGTTGAAGAGGAGAAGAATGTCGTAACTATGTTTGTAGTATCTGCTGATGGGACATTGCATGAAATTGCTTCTCAGAAAAATGAGTCACACAGTGGGGGAGAAGTGGCCATTATGACTGTTGAAGGGGATGCAGTAATAGATACTACCTGGGGATCACATGAGGAACCTGATCCCTCTCCAGAGGACCCAGGTCAGGACTCTCATCCCCAAGAAAGTGCTGCTCCTACATTCGATGATGTGCCATTGGACATTCAAGCATCTGAAATGTGATCTAGCGATAAAGAAGACTTGGACAATGTGGCCCTTGATGCATTCATATGTAAGAAGAGGGTTATCTCCACACCTGAGTCTGAAATCAAGTGACCTACTACCAGGCTTCAAGTCAAAGTGGCCTACGACTCTGCTCTCCAAAAGAGCAAGAAGAGTAGTAAGAAGAAAATAAGAAAGTTGGTGAAGGATGGGGTACCTGTAAGTGACGAAGCTATCTCTGCAGTTGAGGTGAAAGAGGGAACTCCTGAGGAATCAGGTTCCCTTGTTAGGCGGTCCTCGAAAAAGGCAGAGCATGGATCAAAGGAGAAAGCGTCAACATATAAGTCCAAAATAAAGGAGGTAGTGAGTGATGAGGATATACTAGTCAAGTCCAAGGGAAAAAGAAAAGTCAGTGGAGAAAATCTTGGGAAACGCAAGTCTGAAACTGTTGAAGAACCTAGTTCTGGAAGAAAGCAAGAAGTGAGGTATGCCTTGGCTCTGAGCGCCTAAGGAATCAAAAAGTTTCGTTGGGTCGTACGTTTGACCCAACAATCTCTGAGATTGCCGGAATGCGCCAAATACTGGAAATGGTCGAGTTTCAACAATGGGTGCATCTATTTCACATCGATGCACCTAAAGTGTATGAGGAGGAGGTACAAAGTTTCTTCGCTAGTCTCTTTCCAGTTGATACTGACCATGTCTGTGCTTTGGTCAATGGGGTAGATATCGTCTTTGATGTGAAATTGCTTGGCAAGATTTTGCAAGTTCCTACAGTTGGGGTGTCGAGTGTAAAAGATGCATGTCAGTATAACTTCAGAAACGCAGTAGTGAAAGACAATGCTAATCAGAAAGGGGACCAGATCCATAAGAAAGCACTAATCCCTATCTACTAGTTGTTGTTTGAGTTGGTTAACAAAGTCCTGTTGCCTAGAGTAGAAAGGAGGTCTGTGACTTGTAAGTTTGATCTATTCCTAATGAAGCAACTAGACGGTTTCCACCCTGTGAGTCTGCCATAATGATCGAACATATGCATAAGGTTGCCAATTTCAAGGACGGTAATCATGGGCTTCCCTATGGATTCTTGCTTACTACAGTGTTCAAATTCTTTAAGGTTCCACTGGGAATAAGTAAAGTGGGGACCCAAAAGCAGACATTCTCACAGACAACCTTGGAAGAGTACGAGTGTATTGAGAAGTATGGGGGGGTAGGAAGTACATCAACTATTTCTCAGCTCATCAATGCCCAGAACAGTGCAACTGATGAAATTCGTCGGTTGAAGGCCAGGAATGCTATCTTGGAAGGTCAGCAAGCCCGAGTGGTTCCCATGTCGAATGATAAAGTGGTTCGTTTGACACGGGAAAATGCTGATCTCAAGGCGCAAATTGAAAACCTGAAGGTTGAACTACTCAACGAGCAAAAGTTAGGAAATGCTCGAATAGACCTTGTTCTCCAGACACTTACTGCAGATACCAAGCCTTTTCCTCCTAGTGCTCCCAAAGAACCCCTTCAGTAACCAGTTATCAGGATATGTTTCTTTTTTGTTCTTTGTTGATGTTTGGTAGATGTTTTTTTTGTGTGTTTCTTTTTTTGATGGTTGGGATGTACTACTATTGCGCTTGTGAACAAGTCCAATGTTGCCTCTTTCTTTTTCAAAAGGTAGAGGCATATTAAATCTTTATTAAAATGAATCCTTTTTATTATGTCTAGCACTATCTCTTTGTGTTTTATTCTCTATCATGATTGTGTGCACATGTGTAGTATGAGTTAGCTTAGCTGGACTTCTTTGTGTTGTTGTTCTTTTTAATTGTGCCAAAAGGGGGAAAATAATATGGACTCCGGGGGAAACACATTGGGGAACTGGTTCTTATACTCTTTTGTTCTATAAGATAAGGCATAGTCTCAGGGGGAACTCTTTTTACTGCACCAACTCCTACTTATAACTGTTAAGTTTGTCATCATCAAAAAGAGGAAAATTGGTAGATCTTAAATACTTTTGGCTTATGTTTTGATTATCCAACAAACTTACTGTTAAGAACCAGATAGGGAACCTGACCTACTTGGATTGCTGCAACCTTTAACAGACTCCAGCTAAAGGCGAATGGATACAGCTTTAGGAGCTAGGAACCAACACAAGGACCTGATGCTCTTGTGGTTTCCTCATAACAGTACAAAGTCATTTGGACACAGCTGGAAATAAAGTGACTGACAGCACTGTTTCTATCGTACTGCACTACACTGTCAGCCCACTCATTCTCTAACCAAACAAAGTACTCGCATTATTTCAAGTGATGTGATCAAGATGTACCCAATGAACTTTATACAAAAACATCACCAGAAGGTTTCCGTTTCCAATTCAAGCCTCTCGAAAAATAAACAGAGAAATGTCACAAGCTTGAAGAACAAGGTTGAACGCTACTACGGACCAATTCCTAAAAGATAGATCGGTGTTGTCCTAGTTGAGTTGTAACCTTGTTATTGTACTTATTGTATCTCCTAAACAGCTTATCTAGAAGCATTTTGGTTAGGAATCCTCTTGTAAATCCGTAAACTCCTTTGAGTTTAAGTGGTGACTAGATTTAGTCATAAGGAAAAGTCTTTGTAATCGTAGAGTTACAAAGTGGCTTGTGGTGATAGCATCACAAATTAGAAAAAGCCTTTGTAACTAGGATAGTCACAAAGTGGTTTGTGGTAAAGATACCACAAGTTAGTTGAGCAAATCCTTTGCAATAGGAAGTATTATAAAGTGGCTTGATAAGTAGATTACTAGTTAGTGAAGTTAAAAGCCTACAGGTGCAGGTCGTAATTTTTGATCCCCTTGTGTGGGATTTTTCCACGTAAAAATCTTCTACCTCATTTACTTACTGTTTCTTTAAGTACTTTCAGTAGAACCTTGTAGAGGACTTGGTACTCTACGATTTGATGGACCTATACAAACTAACAGAGAGAAAGGAGGAAAATCCCAAAATTGGGCCAAAAGGAATGGGGAAAATGAACCCCTGTTTATAGTTATTTGTAGCTCCACAGGTGGCGCTACTTGTGGCCCTATTTCCAGAAAGTGTCAGGACTAGCGCCTCATGCTACCCTGGACGTTGGTGATGGAAATATTTGTTGTTTCACCCGGGTTGAGGTTATTTCAACAACCACCACTTTCACACAAGATTTATTTAAGAATTTCTCTGAGGTACCACACCTCAAAATCACGATTCACGAAACCTATCAAACCAAGTCCGATTGACCTTAAATTTTGCACACAAGTCATAAATGATATAAGTAACCTATCAAAATTTCCAAAACTGGATTCCGACCCCGGTATCAATAAATTCAACTCCCGGTCAAACTTCCAAACCTTCTATTTCCAACTTTCGCCATTTTAAGCCAAAATCAATTACGAACTTCCAAATAAATATTCGGACACACTCTTCAGTCCAAAATCACCATACGGAGCTATTGAACCCAGTAAAACTCCTTTCAGAGTCAGTTGAACAAAAGTCAAACTCTAGCCAACTCTTTTCATTTAAGCTTCCAACATGAAATTTATTCTTCTGAACTAATCTCGAAACACCTGAAAACCAAAGCAGACAATACACAATGGGCATAATACATCATAGGAAGTTGCCCAAGACTTCAAATAGTTGAACGGAATGTAAATTCTCAAAACGACTGATCGGGTCGTTACAAGTCTCCAGCCACAATCCAAGGGATCTTATAAGTAACATATATAAGCCTAAGACTATACCATAGGACTTCTCTGTCACTTGCTTTACATTTAGCATAACCATATGACATCAAAAGAGAACTTCCATCCACAGTCACTTCACATGTAACTTGTTGCTCATCATACTGCACCACCTGACATACCACTAGTTCATCCTAGAATACTCATTTCTAACTATTAACATTGGAGAATGCATTTGAATAACCCAACATTATTTTGTATTTATCCAGTTTATCAACATTGTAGAAATGTTCTGATATTGCAATAATTGGAAATTTCTTGCTTCTAATCATTTGTCTAAGTCTCTCAAGGGCATCCATAGATTTGATGCTCCTAACATTCCAAAAGAGAGACATAATCATGATAAACTTATTCGGAGAATTTTTTACCATGTGATAAGCTCACAGAGTGTTTGTTGGATTGTCTGCCACCCCTTCCTCTTTTTGAACCAGTAGCTCCCCTTGGATTTGATCTGCCTCTAGGTGACAGATGAGCCTTGTCAATTACTTTATTCACTGCCATTGCAAAGTAGTAATTTGGGTTAGTTTGACACGCAAAAGGTTCAATAAGTGACTCTATTATTCTCATCACTAGCTTCACTGTTACCCTCACTGTCAACACGATCATAGTCACCACTATCTTTCGAGATTTTATCATCCTCATAATCAACCTTCTATCCTCTTCAACGCTCAAATGATTCAGACAGATCTCCTGGACTCTCCTTGTCAATCTCAAGTTGCTTATGTGAGGTCTCCAAGTTGGTTCCACATATTATCTTGTTGAAAGCATTTTGCACTTGTCCAGGATCAATAACATGAGATGTGGTTGCTTCATCCCTTTGTCTACTTAGCCTCTCCTTTACAAAGTATGTCTTCTTATTGTTATCATTTTTCTTTGTACATGTGCCAGCATTGTTTTTTTCATAAGAGTAGTAGGTGTTGTGTTTCTACCCTTCATGTGCCTTGCTACTTCCTTAAAAGTCATTTTATGTGACTCGGGAACTATTTCCTCCAATGTAGCATGCTCTTCCCTACTGTTCATTGACTTCTCTGCCTCCTGATCTTCTTTCCTCATCCTCATCCTTTCCATTTTATTGCCCATTATGTCCTGTCTAGAAATATTTGTATTTGCCTCTACTTCCTCATTTTGTACATTTGACACTTGTGGTTCTTACCATTTGACTTGTTTATTTTCCTGGTTTATACTCTTTTGTTTTCTCTGCTTATTTGGATTCTTTGTGGGTATCTTCTCCCGATTCCCCCGAAGCTTCCTACCCCTGAATGTCTTATTCAACTCCTCTAAATTTTATCAACTCATTTACCCTTGCTTGGAACTTCTATTATACTCTTTTTGGAATGTGTGATACTTGGTTCCCTGAAAACTACCACATTACTCTCCCTGCTATTGTGTTTATTAGTTTGTGTAACACGTGGTTTGCTAGTGGTTCCTTAATGTGATTGTTCTAGTTTTGCTTTTGTTGGATTATCTCTTGTTTTCCTTCATCTGCTTACACTCTGAAAATCATACTCCATCCACGTGACATTGGCACTAGCCTGTGTTTCTTCTACCTGAGTTTTGTTCCTCTCATCCCTTATTTTATTTCTACATTGACTTTCCAAATAGCCCTACATGAAACTATATTGACAATAGTTAGGGGTACCCTCATATCAATCTTTAGCCACATTTCCTCTTGACTTGAAATATATGGCCATAACAGTCCCAATTGCACTGACCATTCTAGAAACAACATCTCACATGAATAGATGCCATGGCAGCTGATGTATTAAGATCCGATCCAAACTGGAACAATAGAGTTCTCCACTTATGGCCTAAAATCTGGGGTCCATTTCATGATTTTCATTGGAGCTATCCCAATATTCACAAATGATCGAGTTCCCACATGAGTAAAATCAGCTTCATTATCAAAATCTAGATACACATGTTGATGACCAAAGTATGCAATTTTAGCAGTTCCCCTAAGCTGAAATTGACTAATAAACTCTCTCCTTATGTCATTCATCGTTGGTTTCCCCCTATAGAACTTCCCAATAATGGTAAATTTACAATCTTGAGCAAGATTCATAAAATAATCCTCAGCAGTGAAAAAAAATAGCGGATTTTCCAAGATGCCTACCATGTTTGATTGAAACTGGGGTTTTACCTAAATTCTCAATTGCCAACTTTGCCTGAATAACAGCCACAAAAGATGGTTTGAAAGTACCCGGATTGTTGTCTATTCATAGCTGTGATAGGTATTTTAATCCCAGCATCATGGATTCATAGGTATTGCACTCCGTCGTTGATTTCAAGCTGGCTTTGTCGGATTAGCACCCATCTGTTCATTCCCATTTGGAGCCTCTGATGCATTTGCCTTCTTATTGTGATTAATCTTATCAAAATTTGATGATACTTTTGGAAAATTCTGAACTGAACTCTTACTATTGTGGTTAATCGTTGTTGCTTGAGAATCTGAAGCTTCATCCTCCATCTTTGATTGCTTAGAAGTCTCTTGTTCAGGTGTTTCAGAAAATGTTCCTCTATCTGAGAATCAATGGATTTAGGGTGCTAGATTTGATGGTCTGAAGAAATTTGGTGGTGGTGGCAGGTGGGTTTAGGCTACATGTAGATATGGGAATTGATTTTACGTTAATGGTCACTTTTTCCCTGGGTGTGGGCTTTGGTAGATCTAGTGGTGCCTGAGGTGGTGGGTCATAGTCAGAGAAAATCTAGAGGGAAGGGAGAGATTTTTTTTTTTTTTTTTAAGTTCTCTATTTGTTTGAATCGTTTATACAAATAGATGCTGCATACTTACTCGTAGATATAAATATATAGATTAATATCCCTATAATAATGGGATTTAGATGTTCTGCTATAAAAGCTACTTACAGTTTTTTATGGCTTACTTAGGTTATTTTGCTCATAGCATTTAATATTTATATCTTTTTAAAACATTGTACATACTATATATTTTCCCTTTCTTGCTGGACACGGGTCCATTCCACCAAAACGGGATTGTTATTAGGATTAAACAGCATTAACTGCTAAAATTAAAAAGAAAAAAGGGAAATAGATATAGATTAAAAGATAACAAAATGGAGAAGCATAAAATAAGCAACTCTGAGAGTTTTCCTCCCGTTATACGAAGGGCTCTTCATAATTGAGTACTAAAACAAGCGAATCTTGCTCTAATCGTCTATGTGCCGTAAATTTCAGATTGCTATTGTAATCAATGAGATCATTCTTCGGATGTACACGCATTGAGGCATGAGCACAATTACAATAATTAGCAACATGAAAACTAATTTTGATGGTATAAAGCAAAATCTTGATGTGATAATACTGGGAGGTAATAATGTACAACCAGAGATAGTACAACACCATATGATTTAGACCTAGCTATTCTACCTGTCTTGCCTATGCTCTCTTGTCACCTGTTGCATAAGACAGCTCTATTGGCTCAATAAATTTTCCTGGCATCTGAGAGGAAATCATACTTGATGAAACTCAGCTCTTCGTATTTTTAAGGCACAGCACCAAGAAACTCTCAGTTGATCTTAGGCTTGGCTCTTCTAGGCTTTAGCACAAACCAAAGAACAAAGAAAACAACTAGGAAAGCAGGTATTGTTGTCATGTCAAACTCGACCTTAACATTCCTCTGCCGGGTGCAATGTATTGGATGGAGACTGTCTTGAGTAGTATCAACATAATTTACGAACCTGCATAAGAGACGAGATCTGTTTAGCAAGCAAATGAAAGTTGATTATGCTCGCTAACCATCCATCAGTAAAATACCATTTAGACTTGTGGCTTCCATATGTAGTGAAACAAGGTATTCTACTATCTCAAATTGGTGACACATGTAAGTGAAACACTAACAATAAGGAGGTCATCAGGTAGTGGTGAGTGCAGCAAACATCAGTGAAAGTCACTATATAGGTCACACAACAAATGAAAGAAGCTAACCCTTTTGCTGCATCCTCTAAGGTATGGAGAAGTCTCAGGGCATCCACATAACGCAGTTCTCCGCTGACAGTTGAAATCTGTGAGGGACCCATAACATGAAATAAATTGGTTAGAAGGTTTCATAAATGGGCTAAATTTAAGACGATGAGAACCAACACGATCAAACTATTCCTGGAAAATATCATTCTAACTTATGCAGCAAATGCCGATCAATGAATTGAAATAAGAAACAAATCATTCCACAGAGCTTGGAATGATAGTGCATCAAGTGTTATTTATCTGAGGGGGAATAGAGCTATTTGGCCAAACATTTGCATACATAGTACTACTTATTAAGGATTGGTGAAAACTGTAAAGCACTTACTCTTCTCCACAAGCTAACAACATAATTGTATTTGTTCACCAACTCACGTTCATGGGTTTTGAAGAGCTTAAAAGTCTGTTCTGCTGTTCCAGATTAAGTATCCACAAATAGAAACTCTGATAAATGGGCAATTACGAAGAACAACAACAACATACTCAGTATTATCCTACACCGTGGGGCCTGGGGAGGGTAGTGTGTACGCAGACCTTGTGAGAATAGAGAGGATGTTTCCAATAGACCCTCGGCTCAGGAAATCATAAGCACCACATTAATGAAAATATAGACAAGAAGGGACAGTACCAAAAAGCCATATAAAAGCAGAATAAAAACAACAAGATAGTAAGGTGATCAACAAACTTTATACTTTCAAAAATGTAATACTTCTAGATTAGCCAACAACTTAAACAACCACCCCTCGGGTTACACATCGATGAAATGCCATAACGCATTAATGTTCAAATCATAACTCACCAACAGCAGCTAATTGTTGCTTCCACCCACTACCAGGAGGCCGGCCCCGTATTCGCTTCGGCCCAGGAGTAATGGACCCACCACTTGAAGGGTTACTAGACAAAGGAGACAATGCTAAAGACATGTTTGTCCCATCAGGACCATATTTCCTAGGCCTGCCTCTTTTCTTTTTCACTGGATCACTACCACTAGGTGAAACACTAGAGGCCATACTTATGTTAATTCCATGACCAAAATTGGGTGATGGATTCTCAACTTGGTAAGTTGAGTTCACATTACCAGTACTACTACTCCCTACATTGGACTGAACTGCAACATTAGCAATTACGAAGAACAACCTATTTGTAAAAACATCAGCAACTTTTTCTGATCGGTACTAACATCAACAACTAAGGCAGAAAGTTTTTTTAAAACTAGTTGTCCGCTGTTCAAAAACAAAAGATCACTCAATATTTTTTGCACAATTGACTTGCAGAGAAGAAGGGGAGCCTTTGGAACAACGGTAAAGTTGTTTCCGTGTGATGTGTAAGCCACGAGTTCGAGCCATAGAGGCAGTCACTAGTGCTTGCATTAGGGTACGCTGTCTACATCACACCCTTGGGGTGAGGCCTTCCCCGGACCCTGCGTAAACGCGAGATTCTTTGTGCACCGGGCTATCCCTTTTAATTGACTTGCAGAGAACATTGTATTATGCAGAAGAAGTGATAAAACCAATAAACAACAAAGGTTCTATTCACCAGTCAAACAGATAAAATAAATCTTTTATGCACTCTGTTGAAGACAATTTGCAAAACCTTCAAGTGGAATATATTCAACGAAACCACTCACAGAAACGACAAATTGTGCAATCAAAATAATCTTTTACTTGTACTCATCAAAATAGACCATTCATAAAGGATACACGTCCGCTCCATAACAAGGCGATGAACAGCCGAATTGACCAATTGAATGGACTCTTCAAGAGCTGTCAATACATAGCTTCGAGCAACAGTGTCTGAATGGAATTTGGAGATATGCCAGCCTTGGGAAGTGATGGATAGAGGGTTGCATCCAACTGACCAAATCCAGTCCTGTTAAATGTGTGATGAGAAGAACATAAGTAACTAGTAGAAACCAGACTCAAATTACCAGCTTTTGTCTCAGCGTAAAATGTTAAACCAAACTTAAGTTACCACTTCTGTCTCAAGGTAAAACATTAGGTTAAAGCATAAGTAACACATTAAAGAGTGTGAAGTACACTCTTATTATCTATATTGCATTCTCATGAATACATTCTTTAAAAGGGGTCTCGGAAATAAATAAATAAATAAATAAATAAAAGATAAAATAAAACAGAAACTTTAAATTAATGAAAGTCACATATAAGCTTCAACTTTGAGTGGAAAACAATAGAATTATAAATAGAAGAAAGCATGTCACTAGAATCTACTGATCTAGCGCAAGAATGAAAAAAATAATAAAATAATTAGTATCATAAAAGTATGACAAACTTCTTAGATCTTACAATTCAGAGGGGAGACAAGAGAGAGAGAGCCTATTTCAAATAATACTACGTGTTACTGATTTTGGAGAGCTTCTCCTGTCTCACTACCAAAAGAAATTATTTGTAAAACGAGAAGAAAAACCGGTGCAGATGAAGAAGATATTTGTGAAACACTCAAGAAGATAGCAAGCCCTCAGAATTAGTTAATTTACATGGCAAAATTTTATAAACCTTTGACTGGTTACAAATCTATAGACATTTAACAAAAAAATCGTTATAAGTATATAGTCAGTGCGAGATGATTGCAAGATTCACATTTGCGCCTACCTCAATTGCAGTTTCATGGGCTTGACTATAAACAAGATGAAGTGGAAGAATTCCTGCTAGATGTTCCGACACAGCAGCCAAAGCAGCTTTGATAGGCTTCCTGTATAATGGATGAGAAAGCAAATGCCAGATCAGCATTGTCCATTTCCATAATACTAAGCTAACAAAATTGTCAAATCCCACTCAATCCTTTTGTGATGAGATTGCACGTAAACTAAGGAAAGAACAAGGTAACCGTGAAACCACATGGAGGGAATTGGCCATGTGATTTCACCTACATTAGGTCCGGTATTTGCCATGAGTTTTTTTAAACCTACATTAGGTCCGGTATGCTTATCAGCTACTCTAAATCAGCTAAGCCAAACGGGCTCTAAATTTGCTTATTCTCTTTACACAAAACTAGCAAAATATAAAAGCCTAAAGTATATAAAATAATAAGCCTTTACAAATTGCCTTAAGGTAAATGTAAGAGAGAGACAAATTATATAATAAGTTGAAACATTTGATCTAAACTCATCTTAAATGCATAACATAATAACCTCAAATCCCACAGGAGAGACTGCCCGTTACACTGCAAATGACTTTCCCAGGATGATTCTTCTGACTGCACCACAATGACCATATCGGAAAGCGCTTTGGCTTGGTAATGCTTGTCAACTAACAAGGGATCACTGTGAATAAACCAAAAGATTGGCACTTCAAGAGTAGACCTGCTATGTGCATGTGAACCTGCAGTATGAAGGAAATCAAAGCACTATAATTTGCAAATGTTAAGAATCTAACTAGCTTCGAAAATTTGACCAAAAACCAAAAAAAAA
>MU743328.1:27459-41999 GCA_026770625.1 Nicotiana glauca
AACAACTTCAGCCATGTCTTTCCCTTTAGATAGCCTGTCAACATTGTTTAATCCATCTAGGCATCTATTATACCATTCTACCTGGTTTTGTTAAAGAAAGAAAATAGTTTCAGAACAAACACACATCAGCACATGAAAGTACGAGAACCACAGGTTTTCTGTGCATCTCTAGGCCAATTGTGTGGTCCATTTAACTGAGTAAGGAAATGCTTTTTATCACTAAAAAGAAGCATAATGAAAGCTTAAGCTATCAAGATAAAAGAATGTTACAAAATTAAAACATGGATGATATGGAGATCTCAGAGAAACAAGCATGTGGACAAACACTTAAACCACCAAAACTGTGCATTTGTTACAGTTATACTCTTACGACATACTCACTTCAACCTTATCAAAAAAGAAAAAGAAAAAATGTCACACTCAGCTTAACTAATTTCATGAAATACAGAGGGGAAAGAAGGAGCATTCGATGCATAGCTGCAAGCTTGTTGCCACTTGCCAGCACATTGAATTTTTTACAACCAAGAGAAATTATGTTGCCAGCAGGCAGCACATTGCATAATGAAATTGATTGCACCAAACGCAATTTAAAAAGGAGAATAAGATATGACACCAGCAGTTTATTTCCAGGCACTGATATAGGTCACTGAACTACAACAAAAACAAATCTTCCAAGATCAGACAGTTGGTATCATTCAGTCTACCTGAACAACATCTTTCCATGCAGCAAAAGCAGTATCTGCTTCATTTATAAGTTGGCACTGGCATATATTCTAGAATACAATATTCAATGCCAGGCTGCAAGCCTCTAATAAATTACAGAACAAATTGAATCTGCAAGACATTTCATATTTAGATTCCTTGTGAATCTATTTCTAACAAGAATTCACTGTCTCATAACAAGATATGGAAGCATTATTTTTGTGTTGTAACAGGTGAAGCCAACATAGGCGCATACACGATCAGTATATCTACATTGGGTCTCTATAAATAGCATCTCTGATAACATGCTTGAAATTTAAAGTCCCCGATAATATTAAGGGAGTCAAGAGGAGAGAAAACTTACTGTATCTGTATCTTCTGTGACAGTCCACGAAAACTTTGCCATTGGATGCTTTGCATACAATGGTCTTGTCATCTTTTCAAGAGCTGTCACAGTTTTTGTACAAATAAGCACCAGTCATTAGTTAATGCTAATCAAAGGACATGTAAATACCAATCCTTCTTAGTTAAAAAATTTTAACACGCATTTACCTACCAAGAATACTTTCTGATGCTCTTCCTGAGTGAAGAATTTTCGACTGTAAATCCTTATTCTGTATTAAGTATCAAATCAGTGAAAATGTTTCCCAAAAAAAAGATCTTGACGAATGAAGAATTACTGAAAGCAGTATATGATCCAAAAGCATGAAGTTGATGATCCATGTCCAATGAATATAAATGGGTATTTGAAATTACGATTTTACCTCCTTAAGAAAGTTAATTTCGCTCTCGGATAACCCTTGCCTGCGTGATTTAAGGAACATCCAATCAGATGAATTAGAAAATAGAAATAAAGAGACATGCAAATAAGAAAATCTATTTAGCAAACAAATTGTCAAAGTTCAAACAAGTGACGAGACAGTAGAGACCGAGTTTCTATCTACTGTAAGATTGATTGAAACAAAGATGACCCAAAGATTGATCAAAATTTGTAGACACATAGAGGCCAGTTTTAGATTTCGAAAACCCTTGTATGCACATATGATGTTGAACTGACATGGGCCTGCAATGCATTAGATCAGAGCTTTGCATAAAGCCAACTTTACGCATTCTACTTGCTCTAATACTTTAGTTTCAGATGTTACTAAACCTTCAGAAAAACTCCATCAGTTCCAAAAATAGCTTGACCTACTTTTCCTTTTGCCCATTAAAAGAAACTGACCTCGTTTTGAATGGAAAGGTCCTTCCATCAATAAGTTCAAACATATTGTTTAAACTTGCAAGTTATTTCTCTTTAAAGGAGGTTGTTTAGCTCAAAGTCTCATTTTGTCATTAACTGCTCCACTACTTCACATTTCGTAAAGCACTTCTCTAACTCAATACAATCTACTGAAACATTTTTAACCGTAGTTTCTATGATAGAAAGCAAGTCATATTTTTTGGAACAAATGGATAATTTATCTATGTTTGTATGTGTGCTACTAAATAAAAGTAACATCTTTTTTCCTTTTTCCTTTATCCTTTATCCTTTACCTTTTTATGAAATAAGATATATCAACGAGAATAACTATTTGTATAAGTACTACAAAAGAAAATTTCAACTTCAACTTGCTCATATCAATTGAGTGTCAGAACAACTAGTTTAGACTACGTCAAAAACAGTCCATCTTCCAAAAATCAATTTTTCCATATGAAACCACATAAAGGTGCAACTTTTTACACTTCAACAAACTTGAATAAATTGAATTTCGTGCATACTTTAACTCCAATTCAATCGATTAAACCAAGTAAATGTTTTCCTGAACAAGTGGGCACTGCCAGTCAGTACAGGTAATAAAGTGATTACGCATTGACAACAACTTTGATGGCCCAATATTAATTATTAATAGAAGTAAATAGGTCACCCATGCATCTACACAGCAAAAGAAGAGCTGTCAACCCTAATAAATAGAGCATCATGCACACAGGGCTCCAGGATGGCAACACGAGGCGATTGTTCAACATCTCAAACACATATGCTCTAGGTCAAGAAAGAGAATTACATAAGAGCACAATGTTTACCATCTCTCAATATTAACTCAATTGTCAAACCTAATCCTACACGCAAATATCATCTAAATGTGTAGATAGAAAGATTGATATATATGTAAATATATGTACACATCCATGCATGTGTGTGTGTTCCTGAGCCAAGGGTCTACCGGAAACATTCTCTCTGCCTTTTTAAAAGGTATAAGTAAGGTCTGCGTACACACCACCTTCCCCAGACCCCACTTGTGGGAATACATTGGGTTTTTTGTTGTTGTTGCATGCATGTGTGTGTGGTCATATTGTCGTAATCAATGTTTGAACAGTTTACCCTTTTTGCTACCAGTGTTATTAAAGGCGAAAAGTGTAAAAAAGCTCTAAGGTCTGTTGGGGCTTTAAGCGCAAAGCGCAATTAAAGCGTGGGCTTTAATGAAAAAAGGCGCAACTGGAGAAAAAGTAAAAATATGTATATTTAGTCCAAGACCAATAATTATAAGCATGAATAACAAATATATGGATAAAGAAATTGAAAAAAAAATTGTGATAGCGTGAAATATCAATTGTTTAGTATCGCCTTTTCAGGATTACATTCATTGGCAAGGAAAAATATGCCTTAGAGCCTTGATGCGACATTGAAGCGCCCACAAAGCGAGGCGAAGCGCTCAACATATTTTGACCCTCGCTCCAGGGCTTAAGCGCGCTTTAAGCGCGCCTTTGACAACTTTGGTTGCTACAACTTCAAAACATTAATAGACATGTCCTCCATCATTAAGTTCGGACATATTCTTCTAATAGTTAAATATAGATTTTAATTATCTTCGTCTAATTCAGTGACTGCAACCTTATAAACTATTTTACATCCGTATTTGCTATTGGAAAGATTATACAGGTTTAGATTGCCCAAATCTCTTCAAATTTCCCTGATCCTTTGCTGTCTCTCTGCTGGAGTGAGCAAAGAGGCTGCTGGAGTGAGCAAAGAGGAGCCAATTTGCATCTTTATTTCTGATTCATTGCATTAGTGCAATAAACGTGTGAAAACCAGCATAAAATTTTCAATTTTCAGAAGAAAAACCTGTATCCATATTTGACTCTTTTTCCATTGCGCCTGGGATTCAAAACGAAGATGTTATAGGCATCTCCCAGTTGTAAATACTCCACGAGGCTGGTAAAGAAAACATCCATCATATCCATGTCAACTTGCCATAGAACAGCTCCATCATCTCTGAAAACACGCACATGTATAGAGGTGAACAATTGAACAAATACTGCTAAGAAATAATAATCATTTCACAGAAAGTGTTGCAGAGAAAATCATGAATTCTCTAATATAACAGAGAGCTGTCAGCTACCTGCTATCAGACATATCATCCTTGCGGCCAAAGACATCAATGGCACGCTCAAAGATAGATGTGACCTTTTCACCCATTTGAATGGCATGAACGGAGAAACTGCACAGAGATTTGAATACCTTATCAGATCCGTCTACAATGCATTAACTTATTTATACTGAAGTAGATTGTACATATGGATTTTTGGAAGAAGGGACACAACAAGTACTTGTAGTTTATGTGACTGATAAGAGGCAGATGGTGACGTTGTTCTCTATCAATGCTAGTTTTGTAAAATGGTGTCAAAACTTCTCCTACTTGAGGAATCCTTGTATGTTCAAAGACGTGATCAATCTTTGTGAACCAGCGCTCTATTTCCTCTGGTTGTAGCTTAAATTCTGAGCGGAAACCACATCGCAGTAGTAAAGAACAATATAGTCAATAGTTACCATATAGAACTATAACAAAGAGAGCAGTCATCTTTAATTGTGAAGGAGCAATTACATAATATCTTTGTTTTTTGAGAAGGTAAAGTAAAGGAACGATTATATACCTTGATTCCCCTTTCCTTCAAATCCAACAAATATGAAATTCACAGGTACTGGAAGGTACATGGAATCAACTTCCATAAGCTTCAAATAGTTTGCTATAGTACCTGCAGTGCAAGAGAACAATAATTTACTCCACTCTACTTATCAAAAGATATACTCCATCCGTCCTATTTTAGAACGTATTAACAGTATTCAAGAGCACATCAAACGTATAGTTCTTTAAGGCTTTTAGGAATATAAGCTAATATGATGGCTCATTTGAGTTTTGTTTGAGTTATATAGTTATCTCAAATGGGTAACATAAGAGCATCCAAATGGGCTTATAAACACCTTGAGCCACTCCACATATTGCCTTAAAGTTTCGAGTTGAATGCTCATATTCTTCTGCATAGTATCAGGCAAGCGAAGGTCATGAGTTTGGAGTTTCGTCCCACCTACTGATGAAAGTATTTCCACTAGCTTGGTCCAAGAAAAACAAGCTACCACATGAAGGGACGTTGTAGACAAATAAATAAACATCTATCTAACAACTTAATCTTTTAGATGAGGTGATCGGACAATTTCACAATATCAGAGTCAATATTTGATAAGCTCATTCACACTCCAGAAAATCACGTGTACCCAAAATCAGACTACACGCGCAAGAGGTTGAGTTATGTCCCACGTGGCCCATGGGTTAAGTAAGGGTTCCCAAGGGATTTGATGGTATTAGACTACTTCACCCGTCGCCTCAAAATTTTCAGTTGGAAGACCGAATTCTTTCACCTTGCTTTGTAAATAATTCGTTTGCCTTATTGAATTATATAGTTGTCCCATATAGGTTGTGTAAGAGCTTCCAAGAGGTTGATAAAGGTCTTAAGCTACCCCATTAAAATTTTAGGTTGGACGCTTAAATCCTTTCACGAGATATCAGGGTCAACCTTTGGTAAGTCATCCGCACACCTATGAGTCTGCGTTAAAACATTACGTCTGAACGTTACTTGTGCGGTATACCTATGAATCTAAGGAAGACGGGTATACCACTTGTTTCAAGATGTTATTTGTGTGGGAATGATGCTGAGACAATCAGCCATTTGTTTCTTCATTGTAGAGTGACCAGCCAATTATGGGATTTGTTCATTAATCTCAGAGGTGTTAGATGGGTAATGCCAGGGAGAACCTCTGATCTTTTATTATGCTGGAACACAGAGGTAGACTTTACCACAGGCAAAAACAGATGGAAAAGTGTCCCAGCAACTATTTGGTGGACAATTTGGAAAGAAAGGAACCTGAGATGCTTTGAAGATACAACCAAATCTCTACAAAAGATTAAGATGAAGTGTATTCTTCTTTTTTGTTTTTGGTGTAAATCAGAATATGTAGAGGATCCTGATTCAATCCTAGATGTTTTGAGTTCCTAGTAAGAAGAACAAGTTGCTTTTCCATATTGTAATTGCCTATTTTGGCTTCCAGCACAAAGTTTGTGCTGATGATTTTTTGAATATACTGGACACTTTACCTTCTCAAAAAAAAAACATTACGTCTGAAGTCTAAAATTTACACATATTCGAGGGTGTTGAGTTTTATTGTTGTCCCAGTAGGTTGTCTTGGACTACTAACCCACTGCCCTAAAATTTTAGGTTGAAGGCTTAGATTTTCTGCAAATTCAATCGTCATGAAGGTATTGCGCAAATGTATTGCAGAATTGCAGCCAACGGTCCATTTCAGCGAACTAAATTCTACACCAGGTAAAGTATCTGAAATAATGCCCCCTCCAGAGGGTGTGCTATTTGAAAATCATACAAGCTCTTCTCGACAGAATTTTCTTAAGAAGCCTCCACGGTAAAAGCTTATTAACCATATTTTCCAATCTCCAAAGACGGAGAAATGAGACAATATTCTCCCGAAGATATTATGAACTTGAGTACAACTTCTTTTCTTAAGAAAGATAAAGCTGAGTTAATTCTATTCTTGGTACAGAAAAATACTTCACTACACTCTCTAAATTTAGTGCTACCAGGATATTATATGATAGACGAATACCGACCAAAGTCAAAGGAACTCTAGAACAGTTATAAGGGCAGCTAAAGTCTAACATATCCACAAGATGAGTGTCGTAGTCTCGCAGAGATGCGGACACTACGATAGTTATGTGGTCATACAAGATCATGTAGGATCAAAGATAACCACATTCGGCAGAAGGTGCAAGTAGCACATAATGAGGATAAAATAAGAGAAGGTCGTTTATGGTGGTTTGGTCATGCCTTGCTTTGATCCCCAAATGGACCGGCGTGTAAGTGCGAAACCATGGTAAGAAGGTGCTAAAAGGGAATGAGGCAGACCTAAAATCACACAAAAGGGAGTTATCCTCAAAAACCTACAATCTCTCGAAATCCATGCAAACCTAACCAAAAAAGAGAACATAGCAGAAGAAAAGGACATATATAGGCAATACCAAATAGTTGAGGATATAAATGTTTTAGTCAAGCTAATACATTTACTTTAGGTCCTCTATTTTCTTTTAGTCCTATCAGATATTTACATGGTACTCAACTAGTGGAAATATAGAGAACGTTTGACAGTTTGTATTGTTCTTTCTGTTTTGCATAGTGTAGGCATGAAATGAGCTTAAATGGAGTGACATAACCAATGAGGAATCATAAAGTCGACCCAAACTTGCTTCGGATTGAGGAATTGTTGTAGTTGTTGCGCTTTACCTTATTTAGATTTCAACATCCCAAACCCTCCCCTCCCATCAGACTTGAGACTCAGGCTAGAATGAAGAAGCAATTCTTTTAAAATCATCTTTCATTCTCATTCAAAGTTGCATAATGAACATGTCAAAAGAGAAATATATGAGATAAAGGAACAACACAAAGATCCTACTAAGAAAATAAGCCAAACCACAATCGCCGTGCAGAAGGTTGCTTGGGTTGTGATGGTTTGGTTATATCCTGCTATGCACCACATATGCACCGGTGCGCAGGTTAGTGGTTACTATGCTGAGTGAAGGTGTTAAAAGAACATGGGGTAGACCTAAAATCACATCTAAGGAAGTTATCTCGAAGTAACTACAAATCCTTGGAATCAATGCAGATTTAGCTATAGGACATAATGGAAGAAAAAGATCAATATAAGTGATATCTATTAGTTGCGAGTAGGTTTTAGACTTGTAGGGAAATCCTTATGTTATTATTACAATTAGTCAATTACTATTATTTATATATATCATTAACTTATTTTTCACTTTTATTCTATTTGGTAAGATGATGATATGAGTTGAGCTTAAATAAAAATATGAGGATTCATATAGCCGACCCCAACTTGTTTGGGCCTGAGGTTTAGTTGTTCTTGTTGTCTGACTTACTAAAATGGATAGTTCATGGGCAAATCCCCAGGATGAGTCCCAGATTTCCATTGAAGCTTCTTGTGGTCCTTCATACAAGTTTTACAATATGCTACAAAAACGGTTACAACTTAAAGGACCACAAGTAGCTTCAATAGATAAATAGAAAGCAAATGCACAAAGTTGTTTCATTGTCTCAGATGCTAAGTTAAAAAATTATTTACCTTCTGAAACTCTGACACAGAAAATTGAAAAGGGAGTATAAGTAGACATCGAAGGTAAACACAAAAAGAAGTGAAAATTTTGGAGAACACAAGTACCTGCCTGGGTGTAATTGAGAATACTCATTTTTCCCGGATTAGATGTTTCCAGATCATCCAAATCTGCACCCATACATCATCATCAGAATGAAATTTGAACAAGTCACCTTTACAATCAAGCATACAGAAAAAGCATCTATTTGCAGAACTTACCACCATGGATAACAGACTCGCTCCAGAATTTGCTCTTCTCTTTAAGGTTAAACAACGAAAATACCGATGACTTCCCTGTTTTACGATTGCCACCCGTAGAACCAAGTGAACTATCACTCAGGAACTGCCAATAATAATAAGAATAATCAGTACCCTTTCTATAGTTTCACTCTTTGCAATGCAAGTGGGAATAAAGGGCTTTGAGAAAGTCATTGGTGCAAAGTGCAAAGTTGAGACAAAGTACAAATCATCACAAAAGTCTGCAAATATTTCCTGAAATATAGATACACAAAAAAGAAATTGAAGGCAATTATTGTTGAGTCTACGATTCCCAAGACAGTGCCAATTTATCAATATTCTCCTCCCACAACCATCTGTATCATGATTTTAGGTGTTAAACAAGTATATGGACGGAACAAAAATAAAAAAATCTAATAAAACTATTCATGGTTTAAACAATTTAAGATCCACGAAAACGCAATACTATTATCTCAAATTAACACACTATGTAGTGCTCCTGTCACGAAACTATAAGCTCATAATCCCGCATATGCTTTCTATAAAACCAAACCCCTTGTCCAGAAAATTAAGAACATAATAGTTTGAATATGAAGTCATTATATTCACTTGTAACCTAAAGACTCAAGGATGAAGTGCCTCATTAGAATATCTATATGCTATTCACCCTATCAAATGAACTTAATCCATTAATTCAAATGCGCATCCAGGATTTGAAGTTTATGGGTTTCTACAGCTACCTCAAATTATTACTACAATAATTGGGTTCACATCCGAAGTTTTATAGATATTTAGTGTATTTCTATGTGACCCGTACTCCGACCCCCTGGATGGATCCGTGCTGGCCCATTATAACCTCTTTTGCAACGAGCGGAGGGAGCTTCCACATTTAACTCGGAAGTTAGCATTCGAAACCACTGGGCTATCATTCACTTAGAGAGGGTAGTTACTCACAATTTCTTTTTTGTGACCAGGAGTTTCACAGGTTCAAGCCGTATAAACAGCCTCTTGCAGAAATGTAAGATAATGTTGCATGCCATAGACCCTGTGTGGTCTGTCCCTTCCCCAACTCAGCGCATAGTGGGAGCTTAGTGCACTAGCCTCCTCCTTTTTTACTCATTATATTGTGATCACGAAAAAGAGCATATAAACACTCCATTAATCGATATCTCATACAAACATTTTTGAGAGTGTATACAACTTAAGAACACGAACCCATAATCAAATAAACAGAAAAAGGGTATCAGCATAGAAACATTCGATTCGCTGATGAGGTTATCAAGAAGACAAGAAGGCACATTTGGGCGCTAATAACAGAAATTCAGGATCATGACTAAGATAGAAAAAGGATGAATTAATCTGGTATTATTAGGGCATGAAAAATAAAAATGAAATTCGTTTTGAGAAATTGAGGATAATCAAGAACAAGTGTTTTACCAAGATGAGGAGGAACAAGAAAGAGAAGGAGCGAGCCAATTGAGGACGCAACATTTCTGGAACAGATCTTCAAAGGGGAAAGCCTTCAATTTGGAGATTAAGATGAGAATCCAGCAAGCAGATTCATCAACTGCGATTGGGAGAGTGTGTGACTGAGGAAGACGGGGAATCGACCGTTTTGACTCTACTTAGAGTGTCAACTATGAACCTAACCCGTTTAAAACATATGGGTTAATTATTGACCCGTTTTGCAAACGTATTGAATTGTTCTAATGTCTCACTTGTTTGCACCTAAGGTCTTAATATAAATAATTCAGATTACATTAAATGCGTTTGTTTTTTAAGTGTGAATCTTAGTTATTCATATTTTAGTCATTAAGTATATTTATTTTTTTAATTCACAATCACTTAATGGATCTGAATAGGTCTGTATTATTAAGATATATAACAAAGACTTAATTTTATTAAGATGCTATCACACTATGCCACCACCACCACCACCACCATACTCAACCACCACCACCACCACACTATCATCCTCAATCATAGCTGCCCCCGTTATTAACCATCATCACCCACTATCTGCATCACTCCAACCAATATCATTCGCATCCACAATCAACACTCATCCACCTCAACTACCACAACTCACCACCTCATCACCATCAATAATCACAATTGGTATTGTCCATCTTATAACCTACCACACCCACCCACCACCTTCCTCAGTCACAACTATTATCACCGCCCGTCATTATTAACTATCACCGCCCGCCACCACCGCCCTGAATCATAATCGTCACCACTACCAATCACTACTAGCTACTAGCATGAACCACCATCAACAACCAAAACTAACAACAATCACCGCCTCTAGTTGGCATTCACCTGTTAGCCATCACCACCAACAACTATCATATTTTAAAAAACTATATATTTTATTGATAGAATATTAGATTAGTTAGTTAGTTCATTTGAATTTTATGTTTATTAATTTTCAAATAAAGATAAATTTATACATTCTGATGCTAAAAATCAAACAGTCTTAATTATAATCTTTAAAAAAACAAATGAGGCCTAAACTCATCTTAACAAATTAAATTTTGCCATGAAATAATACCATTTATTGATTATCTTTGTTGTTAAATCTATTCAATTTTGACTTAGAGTCCGCTTGGATTAGATCAATTTAAGTAATAATAGCTTTAAGCACCGAATGGTGGAAATAATTTTTTGAATAAATATTTGTACAAATATGTCCTATGTTCACCTATATTGAGCCAAAAATGTCCCGTCGTTATCTTTCTCGCTTACTTATGCCCCTATGACTAACGGTCAATGCCAAATAAAAAAAAATTCTAAAAAAATAGCCAAACTTTTAATTGTTAAAAAAAACTTACTTCTCCATCTTTTTAACTCAACCATTATCATAGTTGCCACCACCCCTTTTCCTCCGTAACAACCATGCTGCCAACACAACCATGATTCTTATGTTTGCTCCATTCCTCTGTATTCGAACAATAACAACGAGATTATTATGCTAATTGAAAGCATCTGATTAGAAAATTTTTAATTTTTTTCGACTTGGTGTCCTTTCTTTGTTGTAAAATAACTATTTTGTTCAAGGAGGAGTACCTACGCATTAAATTTTTTATTTTTTTACAATAAATTACCATTGAGGTCTAACAACTTATTAAAAGTTTGCAAAATTTATGAAAATTGTGATGAAAAACTTGGATTCTGGAATTTAAAGCCCGTGAATTCATAATCGATTCTTTGATTATCTTATATAATGAGAAAGAACAAAAGATTTACCATTGTACGTGATATTTGAATGTGTAAATTAGGGTCTTATGACGAACATTTTCAAAAAATAACAGCACCAATAATAAATGTAAAATGAAGAATATGATAAAAATATAAAAAGGAACCAAAACTGCCCCTAGACTAAAACTATGGTGGAAGCATAGGTGCTACGGAGGAAAGGGGATGGTGGAAGCTATAATGATGGTAGAATTGGAAAAAATGGAGAAGATAATTTTTTTGACAATAAAAAGTTTGGTCATTTTTTAAGGCTGGTCGGATTTTTGGGCTGGGTAAAAAAAAGGTTAAGGGCGGGTTTATTTACTTGGAGTCATAGTTTAACATCGGACCAATAAAAAAGTTATCATGTGTAATTAAGTATACCTTTTTTTATTTGGCATTTACCATTAGTCGTAGGGGCATATGTGAGCCAAAAAGATAATGGTGGGGACATTTTTGGTCCAATAGGTGGACGGAGGACATATTTGTATCAAATCGAATAGTCTGAGGACAGTTTGGTCCTTTTTCGTTTTATAAATAAACAATCGTATGTTTGGATAGAAGTGTAGTGTGAGAGCTGAGTATTAGGAGGGGGAGTTTGTTGTTGAGGTGTTCGGGAAAAAATGTGATTTTTTTTGTCAAACCACACTTAATGTGAAGTGGTAAAAAGAATGGGTGAAAAAGTAGGGTTGTGATGTTAATTTAGAAAGAATAAAAGGGAAAACATATCAGTAAGGGTTTATGGTACACACTTTTGCCAAGATTTGATGTTACACCCAAAGTTTTCGTACATGAGAGTACGACGTAAGTCAATATATAAGCTCGGAAGTACATAAAGTAAGTTAATCATGTTACCATGGAGGTTATAAATATTTAAGATCATGAATACCAAGTTTCAAGAGTCGACAACTTGGGAATATTATAACATGTACTTTTGAGGCAAGGCTATAATTCTTAACATGATAAGGAGGTCATATTATGAGTTATTTAAGTCGTATCATAGTCGTATGTTATGTTTTGAAGTCAAGTGATTTGTGGAACAAAAGTTGGTAAAGGTCATCACAAGTTACATTTATAAATGTGTTGAAAATTAGGTCAAATGTAGATGAGCTTTTCTCCCAATATACTTAGTTTTACGGGGTGATTCACTCATCAAATTAAATGTCTACGAGTCTAGTTTCTAACGCATTAGACCGTTTGTCAATATGAGATCAGAGTAGAGATATATTTACGTTTTTGCGAGACTGCGTAGACTGAATAGGTGACAAGTAGGTTTGTCACCTACTTGCTTAAATGAAAGGACTAAATATGTCCAAAAGGGGACTAGTTGGGGTCAGCCAAAGAGCCTTTTTTAGGGTTTATGTCACGACCCAAACCCCGCTCTGGTCATGATGGCGCCTCTCGTGAAGACGAGGCCAGCCAACTAACCCAACTCGTCTTTTCAAAAATAGCTAACATAAAGAAACAGCTTAAATATGACTTAATGGTATTAATTAGCGGAAAGTCAACCCGACACAACCCTAATCGGGATGTCACAAGTCACGAGCATCTATCAGAATGTAAATCCACTACAAGGTCTAAAGTATACAAAACCGGAATAATGAACAAAAGAGAGAAATACGGTGTTGCGAATGCTGACAGCCACCTCCTTAACTCATATAACTCTGCCACTGATCGGCCAAAACCCGCTACCGGGTGAATAGATACCTGCATCTGCACACGAGGTGCAGGGAGTAAAGTGAGTACTCCAACTCAGTGAGTAATAAAGGTAAATAACAACTGAGCAGTAAGAAATCACGTAAGGCAAACCATCATGTTGTATAGAAGCAGGGTACAATTGATCACGCCCAACTATGCCTTATAAAAAGGACTCTGCGGACGTTACAAATATAACCCGAGTATTACGCCCAAGGTCGAATCCACAGAGAGTTAACCTATCAACCACTATCTTCAGACCCACTAATTCTTCAGAACCAGCTTCCCAAATATTCAAATCTCAGTTGAATGTTCTTTAACAACTACGCTTGCAAGTAACTAAATAGCTGTAAACTAAACTAATAAGGTTGTAAACAATAATGAGAAGAAGCTAAGGCAATGATTTCCCCTATTGATGGAATCCCTTCTGTTTATGCTCATACAAATTTACCAAAACATCTCTATCAATCATGAACGCTAATCTTACCGTAAATCTCTCCCGAGTAATCACTGTAATTTACTATTGCACTCTCTCGAGATACACTAGCTTACTTTATTTAGCACGATTCACTTTAGATTACACACAAGGCTTCGTTATACCTAATCTCACCTTTAAACCCACAATTATAGATTCCTCTAATAATCTAGGAGTGGTGTTATTCAACAATAACCTAAATATGCACTCTTTTTCCAAGTTATGCACACTAAATAGGCATAGCTAATTGAGGATCATGTCAATTAACTACAACAAATACGAAGTTGAACAAATAGAGATTAAACTAGCAATTTGTATTCACATAAACAAGAAGTTCATCACCCAATAAGTTCCATCAAAACCTTAGACAAGGAATTTAGCTACTCATGGCTATGGAAAAATAAACTAAGATAGAATTCATCATAAAAATCAAAAGTAAAGAAGTAAGATGTTTGGAGTATTATCTCACAATAGTTTCCCTTGCCAAGATACTCTAAAAATCAATACATGCCTCTTTTGGGCGAAGTCTAATATTAAATAGGGTTTAGGTCTAAAAATCTCGTATTTGACACTTCGACCCCTGAACTTTCTGCGCCTGCCGCGGTTCTGCCGCGGTCGCGGTAGAACCGCGGTGTTACAACCCATATCCACATGCGTTAGTTCATGCCATATGTTATTGAACACAAATCCAATAAGTAATTATCC
>MU743332.1:0-16544 GCA_026770625.1 Nicotiana glauca
GCACTGCTTTGTTCCTGTTTCAAACAACGAAAACTTGTGAGTTTAAAATGTGGTGGTTGGTTTGTGGCCTTGAACATTGAGGGCGGCCCGATATCCCCCATTTTTGCATTGCATGAACTGTCATCTCCCCAATCCTTATATTTTATATGAATCCCGCAGTATGTCTATTGTCCCCACTTCGTGTATATGATGTTCTTTCTTGGCTTGACCACTGGCTTCGGCCTTGAGTTTATTGTTCCTTCACTTATCACGATGACTGATTCCCACTTGAAGATCTTGCTTGTTTATTGACTAACCACTTTCTTTGCTACCCTTAACGTAGCACATATCTCTGACCCGTTCACCAAACATCCTCCATCTGTTGCATTGTTCCTGAATTGATACGTTCCGAACCGTTGTATTTCACACGAACCCCAAAACATGTTGATTGTGGCCAACTCATTGTGCCTGCTGTTTTTTCCTGACTTGACGCCTTGATATGTTAACCAGATCCTTTTTTGTTTAATTGGAAAGCTTGATGGCAGATTTTGAAGTCATTTCTCACTTGTTTTGAACAACCGACCCAGGACGAGGGAGTAAAACAAGGTGGGAGGAATAGAGTAGAGGATAATGGAAAGAGACGATTCCTAACAAGAAACCTATAGAGTAGCAACCCATCGGATGTGGATAGCGACTCTAACGACCTTGACATGCACCTACAACCTACTATGTTTAGCAAATCTGATGTTCAGCTCTTGTTGTACCTTTTGCCGTGAAATTGGGCTTCAATGCTCCGCTTGCCCGATCTGATTCACAATCCTTATTCGACTTGTAGTGCCCGAAGGGTTTTCACCATCAAGCCTCTCTCATTTTGATTTTTCTCTCAACTCACCGTCGCCTTATGGTGCCCGTGAAGGTTTTCACCAATAAGACTCTCTCATTTTGATCTCTCTCAGCTTTCATCGCCTTGGGGGTACCCATGAGGGTTCTCATCAACAAGACTTTCTCATTCTTCATTTCCTTCGTTTGTACTGGAGTGTTGCCCCTGATATGATTCACCTCTGCTCGCTCGACTCGGCATTTCTTGAAGACTGATCGGAAGGTCTTTCTTTGGATCGTAATGCAGGCTTTTGGATGGGGATAAAAAGAAGGGTATCAAAGGCTCAAAACAATTCAACATGGGTTCAAAATTACAACTTTCGAAATCCGATTTCCCACAACAATCACAACTTCTGCCCCAGTTTCCTTCTTTGGGGACTTTTGGACTTTTATTTTGGTGTGACTGAACCTCAGAGAGGCTGCCTACATATCCTTTCGGGATCAAGTCGAACGTAGTTCAGGCGACTACATTTGTTATTGCGATCTTTCCTTTCTTGCACTTTTCCCTTTTCTTTCTTTTCATTTCTTTTCTTTTCCTTTCTCTTTTCTTTTCTTTTCTTTTCTCTTTTTCTTTTCTTCTTCTCTTTTCATTTTTTTCTTTTCTTTTTTCACTATTTTTCTCTTGTTTCTCCACTTACTTTTCCTGCTCGGGCTTACGAGTTTTATTATTGATTTCGAAAGAGGGGTATGCAAGAAAATAACCGAGGCTCAAAGGGGTGACAAAGGATAAAGTGTTTGGATAGCGTAATAAAATGCCTTCGTCATTCCAATCTCCAAAACATGCCAAGTACAAACTACACAGTTAAACAAGCTGAGGAAAACACACATAACACCTTTTGATTGATTCACACACTTGCCTTCCGTATTTGTCAATTGCTTAGCACCGTTGGACAACAATCTCGGTACCACGAACGGTCCCTGTAGACTTAGGGTAAGCCTGCCTTTGGCTTCAAACTGATGCGGTATGATGCATTTCAACAGTATTTCTTTATGCTCTATTTGCCTCCCAGTTTCGCTTAATTTGGGCTCGAAGTGATCTCAAAATGCCTTTACTCATTTCCCTTGAATGTCCTTACAGCTTCAACATTGTTTCATTGCTTCATTACTAAACTGACTTTTAAAATGGGAATTATGCGTGCATGTCATGTCACTAGAACCAGCATAAAGGAATTGTAGAGGGAGAAGGGAAATAAATAAAATGACTAGAAATGGCAGGAAATAGAGAATTGCATTAGACTGACGGTGAAAGGATTTAAACAACAAAAAAAGCAAACTGAACTAGTTACAACCCTTGAACAAACCTTGACGGCACTAAACAAGCTATTATGTCTAAACAAAGCAAAGTGAAAAGATAGAAGGGTTTGAGTCACAAGACAATGTCCGGATTACAACCCTGAGAATAACCTGGACAACAGAAATGACAACAAAATAAACCACCAAAACTCCATTCTAGCTAACCAAGAGATGGAGCGTCACAAAACTCGACACCTTAGCCACTGGATTGCCCATCAAAATTACTTGGACCTTCATTCAACAAGTTTCCGAGAGGATTCTCATACTCCACATCGCCATGGATCTTCCCCACAAAATGTGCACCGTCATGTGCAGGTAAAGGATTCTGTGCGATGTTCTGGGTGCCACTGTCCTGGACCGCAATTATCCCTTCCTGAATCATTCTTTCTATCTCTCTTTTCAAATCCCGGCAACTTTCGACATGGTGCCCCTGGGCATTGGAATAATATTCACACCTTTTAGAAGGGTCAAAGCTTCTCGCACGCTTGTCCACCTGATTCGGGGGAATTGGTGCAATCAAGTTATAATGCTTTAGTTTCTCAAACAATTCTGCATATGACTCTCCGATGGGGGTGAAAGTTTCCTGCTTCTGTGCCCTTTCTTGCTTGAAATTTCGGTTGGCTCGTAAACCTGCTCCAAGGGGATTCCTGTAGGCTCTTGGAGGTGGGTAGGAGTTTTGTGTTGGGTAGGCACTTTGTGGGGTGGGTGCACGCCATGGCGCGTGGGTAGGATGTTGGGGGTATATGTGGGCATGGTGGACAGAGAAAGGGGGACCACGGGGTGGGTAACAGTGTTGTGGAGTGTGGGAGTAAGTTTGGGGACGAGGTCGAGGTTGATGGTAATATAGTGATGAGCCCCTGGACCAAGTTCTTGAGTCAACTACCGCCACATCTTCTTTCTTTTTCTTTCCCAGTACCCTTCCGCTCTGAATGGCCTGAATAGTTCCCTTGATTGCCGAATAGCTCAGGATTTTGTCGGATTTGAGCCCCTCTTCAACCATACTGCCCATTTTCACTACCTTGTTAAAAGATTTTCCCACTGCTGGCACCAGATGACCATAGAAAGTAGGCTCCAAAGCCTGTAAGAAGTAATCGACCATCTCGCTTTCTTTCATTGGAGGATTGACTCTTGCTGCCTGATCTCTCCACCGGAAACCGTACTCCCTGAAACTTTCCCCTGGCTTCTTCTCAGTTTTAGTCAGTGACAGATGGTCCGGGACGATTCCGAGATTATACTGAAAATGGCACGCAAAAGCTTGGGCCAAATTATCCCAAGTGTACCATCGGGCATGATCTTACAGTGTGTACCATTCCAAGGCTGCGCCACTTAGACTTTGGCTGAAGTATGCCATCAATAACTCATCCCTTCCCCTGGTTCCTCTCATCTTACTGCAAAATCCCCTCAGATGGGCTACAGGATCACCATGTCCATCATACAAATTAAACTTTGGTAACTTGAACCCTGCTGGCAACTGTACATCGGGAAACAAGCACAAATCCTTGTAGGTGACACTGACTTGGCCACCCAATCCTTGCATGTTCCTGAAGGATTGCTCCAGGCTATTAACTTTTCGAAACATCTCTTCCTGTTCCGGATCTTTAAGCGGCTTGTTAATTTCCACCGGGAGCTCAAAGTGAGGGGAGAAGGAATATGGCTCAGGAGCTTTAGAGGTAGGCTCAGGAGGGTAGTACTGGCTGTCGTGAGTTTGAAACACTGGCTCACTGGAAGATCTTTGCAATGTGGCAGGCGGAGGCGCCACAAAGACAGGGTGATTGGTGGAGGAGGGTTTTGTTTGGGTGGTGGAGCTTGGGGAGGATAGGAGGTGGTGCTATAAATCTGTTGGTGGAAAGGAAAAGGTGCAGATGCATACATGAGAGGGGGCTCCTGAGTCTGAGCCAAAGGTGGGATATATGCTGGATGGGCGGGATAAATTGGTGCTGGCGGGCCCTTAGCCTAGTCCTGAGACATCTCGTCCATCTGATGCCTCAACTTATACATCTCTTCCCTTATTGCTTTGACATCCACGACTTCTACCTCTTTTGACGGGTCCATGATACTGGCATCTGATTCTTGGCATGTCATGTTCAGTTTGTTGTTTGCCCGAGTGTTGTGGGAATGGGTTGCCAGGATGCCAACTGCCTTTTGTCCTCGTGTTTGTATAAAGGAGTTACCACTTTAAAACCACAAACCAACCACCTTTCTGGAATGACATGACAAAATGAAACCATCACGTTAGCGTTAGGGCATTTAACATATTGGTAACGGCTTTTGATCGGTCGCATACGTCATCCCGGCTTTTCCTTATTTCCAATTGTAAACTTTTATTCCTTTGTTTTTCTTCTTTTTCCTTCTTTTTTTTTCTTTCTTGCCTTTGTCTTCTCTTGTTCCTATTTTCTTCTTTTCTTGATTTTCTTTTCTTTCTTGCTTGTTTTTCCGCTATTTTCCTTTCATTTTGCCCTTTTGTGGTTTTTTCTCTCTCTTTTCCTTTTTTTTTCTTTTTCTTTTGGTTATGGTCGAATCCTGTGTAGATTGCCTACGTATCATGACCCCGCATGAATCAGACCAAGCGTAGTTCTTGCAAGTTGAATGCAAAATTTTGTTGTTTTTTTGTTTTAAATTATTTTTCCTTGAAGGGAAACTACAAAAGAAGACTCAAAATAACAAACTACAAACTCGATGATAAAAAAATTAGATAAAGAGTACATCAAAGCTTCACATCCTGGGACCCACGGACATCATTCGCCATCGCCACAGGCCTGCGCAAGACTGAGAAGGCTCCAATGTCAACTGCGACTATTTAAAGAAAACTGGCCATGTAATGGCTTATTTTGACTTAAAAAGCAAAGTGGCTATTTTTTTTTAAAAAAACAAAAAAATTTATTTAAGAAAACAAAGGCTCAGTTTTGCAAACACGACCTTTCAGCACTTCTGAAAGGGAGATTTTAAGGCTGTGCCCGCAAATCATTTTAAAATGACTCAGGGTGGCTGTTCTTGTAAAAACAGCCTTCCGGCGTCCTTTTGAGGACATTCGGCTTATTTTCCAACAAGAATGGCGTCACCCGACTTATTGGATAAAAATTAAAATTTTGGCTTTTTTGGCTATTCTTGCAAAAGGGGTGGTTGGACCCGATGAGGGTTGCCTACGTATCTCACACCCGGTGAGAATCAAACCAGCGTAGTTCGGGCAAATAAACTAATTTTTTTTTGAAAACAAAACCCTTTTGACGAATACACTATCTCGAAAACAGGACTCTTTTTATATTTCTTTTCAACAAGCTATTTGAAACTAAAATGCTTTTGTTTTCTTTTTCTTTTGTTAGTGACAAACAAACCATTTTTTTTAGAACAAATTTTCCTTTTTCCCTTTTCTTCTTTTTTGCATTTTCCTCAAAAATTCGGCAGAGTTTCGACTCTATTTGTTTTTCTAAAATAAGTAATTAACTCTCTACACTGCTATTCCTCTCTCTTCTTTTTTTTTCTTCCAATTTTTCCAAATGTTCAAGCCGGTCAGCATGCGGGTCCGAGACAAATCAATGTACATGCAACATGTAGGATGCATCAGGGTGGTCTTTTCATATCCGGTTACCTGTCCTAGACGGACCCAACTCCTGTATTGAGTTCCCTAAGTCATATGCGCGTGAAGTAAAGAAGCGTTCCTACTAGGGATCCGGAATGGAGTCAAGTTATTCTAGGTTCAAAACCTGGGTATTTGTTCTAGACTGTGTACCCGAGCGGACAGCTCGAGCCGAGGAGGGGGCTACATACCAGGAACCAAAAGGCCATCCGACTTAGTAACTTGTCCAGCCTCTTTCTTATTTCAAGGTATTGACACTAACATAATAGGGAGTCTCAACCAGTAAGCACATGCTCGGAGGTGAGAAGAGAAGGGTTTCATAAAAATTCTATATATACAGTTCAGATAATATCAAAGCAGTAAAAAGCAACATTTTGCACATTAGGCATGGAACATGTAGGAAAATCAGATAAACCAAACACAACAATTATTCTAAGCTCGAATTCTTAAACCCTGAATCGAAGTTCTGGGTTTCTGTCCCCAGCAGAGTCGCCAGAGCTGTCACACCTCCTTTTTCCTACACCCGCGAGGGCGTAAAGGAGTTTTTCCACTTAAAGGACAATCAGAATGGGATTTATTATTAAAAATCAGAGTCGCCACTTGGGAGATTAATGGTGTCCCAAGTCACCGGTTGAATCCCGAATCGAGGAAATTATTGACTCTGTTTAACAGTCCGCGAACCAGAAATCCGAGTAAGGAGTTCTGTTAACCCGGGAGAAGGTGTTAGGCATTCCCGGATTCCGTGGTTCTAGCACGGTCGCTCAACTGTTGTATTTGATTTTATCTGATTTCAAAACATGTTCTAATTTATGTGCCCTTTATTAGTATCCCGCTTTTATTTTTATTTTTATAAGAATTGCAACGTCGTGAAAATGCGTTTCGAACCATGTCGCACCAGTGCACCCATGGTTGTCAACCCATTTCGACTACGTTGAGATTTGGATTTGGGTCACATAAATGTGCACCCGTATTTAAGAAAGTAAGATTATTCAAAAAACGCGCCTAAAGTGACTAACGCGTTATTATCTTGGGGAAGGCCGTGACATTCGCTAAACGGCCCATCCCGAAGTCTAGGTATTTTAATATAGATATTTATTAAGGGCCCCTCAATTTTGCATTTTTATTTGGCGAGGCTCATCTCATTTCATTTAGAGGTTAATCCTAAAGCGACTATGATTTTCTATTTGGTTTTTGTCTCTAAAAATAAAATAAAAAAAACCTAACTAATTATTTATTGTTTAAGAATTACTACATCTAAATCCACAGATTCCGAGCAGCCCGCATGAGGGAGTCATAATTCCAGTCGAGCACAAAATGGACCAATCGCAAGCATGGACCCAGGCCCCAAACGAATATGCGAATCAGACTTGGGCCTGGATCGTACATTTGGCCCAGCAGCTTACACGATTTGAAATGGGCTGTCAAACCCAAATAACGCTCATCACCCAAAAAATCAATGCCACTGAAGTTGTTTCAATTTATGCTAATCAAAATGACAACGAATGACTTGATTATGATTTCACGCCTAAGCTTACACGACTAAATGTGTGATAGAGTTATCCAAATGCCTAGCTCAGATTAAAGCATGTACTATCTAACCCTTAACACTAACTTGAAGAGCCTACTTTAAGTTCATACAACAATTAAATGTAAAAGCAAGTAATCAAATGCAATTGTTCAAACCTACGAAGCAGCACAAACGAATAGAGAAAAGCCACAATTAACTGATATTATGATATTGATTCAGTCCATCACACATTGATAGCAAAACCACTAAGTTACCTACAGCCAATCAGAATATTCACATAGTCCAGTTCAGTTCTATAGGCGAGTATAGTTTGGTTTTTACCACAAAAATCGAACATGGATGCCACAGTGTGAACTAACACACTCCAGCAACAAAACCTATTCCACGATCTAGAATCAATTCAATTATACAAAACCAGCAGAAATTTATGTAACATTAGTGCATGAAATGTTTAGATACACGAATCAGTAAAAACACTAAATCAGCACTCAGACTTCAATTCTTCATATATATCATGCTTCCATGTTTTCAGCTTACAATAACCAAGGCTACAGCTGTGTACCTGGGAAAGTGAATTACAGCAGGAGGAAGAAGAAGTTAGCACAGCAGCACAACAATAGTGATCGGAGATTCAAACAGCAGTCAAACACAATCGATTTCAACCCAGAAATAACTCAGGAGTCCAGAACTATTTTTGAAACCAAAAGAGACTAGTGTTGCAAGCCAGACACAACAACATAATGCATACAATGAACCCAATATCACTTTAAACTTTCAACAGCCCAAAAACTCCACCAAAACCAGTTTGATTAGGCCTACAACCACCTGAGATCACCTAGCAACTTCTGGAATTCCAGCAAACAAACGTGGAGCTGAAAAATGTGATTCAATAGCTTAAAATTTAAAACTATTCAATAGAACAGTACATTTTTTTTTGAGTTTTCTGTTGTTTTTGATTTTTGTTTTTTTTGTTTTTTGAGTTTTGAGTTTCAAGTTTCAGATCTGGAATTGAGAGAATATTTTTGGGGGGGGGGGGAACTTTTAGGGGGCTACAAACTTGTGAATGAAGTAAGGGTCATGCCCTCTTATAGGCAAATTTCAGGGGGGAGGCTTCTAGACCCCTTCACACTTTTTCCCCCTCTTTCATTTCAGATTTTATCCCATAGTCCCTAATTTATTAACTTCTTTTCCAAGTTATCCCTATCATCTTCCTAAAAATCCAGAAAGACCCCTACTAGAAGCGTCTAGGAGCTTCCCCAATCTGTTATGAAAATTCCCCTTGCCCTAATTTCCTAATTTACCCTTAAAAGCCCTGCTATTTACCTCAAGGTTAAAACAACAAGAAAAAAAATTGCGGGTCAAATTTGACCCTGGGCAGATCCCAACCTTTGGGCTACTGCAACATTGAGTTCCAATAGCCCTAGGACTCAGTCATTAATCAACAAATAAAACCAAAGAAAAGATTGAATCTAAACAATTCAGGCGCTTTCATGAAACAAACAATTAAGCTTAAACCACCTATTAGCAATTATGAACTAAATGAATTTAAACAGACAAATCAACAGACTAGCTTATCAATTCTAATATTACGAAAGTTCCCATTTTTAAACAAAATCAACACTGAGCCACGAAGCACAAAAGAAGAACAAAGATGGAGTAAAGAGAACAGGGAGAGTGAATACGAATGAGGGATATCAGAGAGGAAAAAAGAATACCTCAAAACTGGAAACCTTTTAAAACTCCATATGATTTAAAACAAGTATTAACCATATGTTTTCTTGACGAAAACACAGGGATAATACCTATTTCAAACCCTAGCACTCGCAGAAAGTTGAAGCTCAACGAATTCATTTCCTCTTTATTTTCAGATCCGCGAAGAAGCAAACTTGGTGACAATCTCGGGAGAAATGGTGGAGGATTAGGGTTAGAAGAAGGGCGATGATGCATGAATGAAGTTTGGGGGTTGGATGGGGTGGCGCCGCCACCGGAGAAGTTGTGGCGGCGCTAGGGTTTCGATCTTCAAATTGATATTCTAGGCATTCCACCGGGATTCGACGGGAACATGCACCGGATTCGTTATGGGGGAACGAAGAAGATGCTATGGTGTAAAGTTGGTGTGGATTGGAGGCCCGCCGCCGCCGTTAGCGATTTTCGGTGGGCGGCGGGCGGTGGTGAGGGGAGAACGGAAGAGACGATATAATCCAGGGGTAGGTTTCTTTTAAAAATTTTAAGATAATTTTATTTCAATGGCTTTGGATGATAAAAGGAACGGGCAAGATTGATTCAAACCTGAAGATCTCAAAACGACGTAGTATTGTCCTGGTACTACGTCGTTTGGATGGCTTAGGGGACTGGAGGATTGGACCGGGTGGGGCAATATTTGGGCCTGGGAGTGGGGCATTTGTTTTGGGCTAATCCGATTTGGCCCAACATTGGGTCTTCAATTAAAACCACCCTTTTGTATTATTTTTCTTTTATTTATTTTTATTATATTTGTATTTCATTTTGTATTTTTGTATTTATTTATTTTTTCTGATTCAAGAAGGCTAACAAATAAAACTCACAACCAAATTACACTAAAAATTAGATTTCCTAATTAATTCCTAATTAAATACAAATTTAAACTAAAATACAAAAAGTATCATTTTTGTTATTTTTCTCCTATTTTGTCCTAAAATAAATTAACTCTTAATTAATCCTAAAATACGAAATTAGATCCTAAATGCAAATGCGTATTTTTTATATTTTTCGTACGAACTAAGGCGCACAGATAAAATGCAACAATTACCAAAAAATGACACGAAATTCACAAAAAATTGTAAAATAGATAAAGATTATTTTGTTTGAATTTTTTGGGAATAATTCATATATAGGGCAAAACCACGTGCTCACAGTCTCGAGGTCATCATTGTTGTGACGTCAACTGTCTAAGTGCATTAAATGCCATGCCTAGAGAACTGTGTAAGGCCGCCGTCAGATACGGTAATCGAGAAACCCACAAACAGCCATTTGCTCGTCCTTTCCGCTCCCTCAGAGATTCCTATAAATGCACCGGTGGCTAGACACTTCTCACTTTCACCCCACTTACAAGCCCACAAGTCAGAATTTTTGTATTTGTCACTCATTCATCTTTTCATAGAAGGATTTTTACCATTGACATGGCTAGTACCTGTAGGACGGTTCCCCGATGGAACGACACTGCATAGTCGTCCCGATCACCTAAGGAAGAAACCAGAGCGATTCCCTTTTTGGAACAATGTACTCCACCTGATCTCGACACGTCAGAAGATTTTGATGTCGATACTACTTCATCTACGTCGGGCCAGTGCGAGCACGTGTCCCGATACGTTAGCATCGTGAATGATATTAGCAAGGCGAGGAAGGACTGCCGATGGAGCGAGGTAGTAGAGGTGGAGATTCTTGGTCCCAACGATAATATAACTAACTTTAAGGTTGGCTTCCTTCACGTATACACCTACCATTCACCCTGGGCCCTGATAAATCTATCGAGTTCTCCCCCGGAGATCGACCCGGTCATCCTCGACTTCTGCGACCGATACCAAGTGACACTTGATCAGATCTACCCTTCTTTTTGGAGGATAGTGTTGATGCTTCGTCATTTCACCGAAGGGGTTATGGGTTAGGTTTTTACCCTCAATCATCTAATCGAGATGTACAACCCTCGACTATATCGAGGCTTAATCAGGCTTAGTCATTGGTCCAAAAAGTCTTTTTTCACGAGCGTAGACGAGGGAAAGGATTGAGGATAGATGAGCAGGCTTATCCGAGAAAGGACCTCGGATGTCATCCTGGCCCAGAGGATGCCCTTTTTGGAGAGGTGGAATGACCGAAGTAAGCAATTTTATCCTTAGCCGCTTTCCAACTACTCTTCCTTTTGACATAATAATCTCTTTGTGCTTTCTGCAGCCGCCGCTTGGCACCTGGAGGTGGTCCCGGATTTGTTGGGATAGATCGGCCTGTTGAGCGAGAAGTTCCCATATCACGTTTGGTCTTGGACCCACCTGGCTAAGAAGCATTGGGTGGCCAAGAATCACGGTGAGATTCCTTTACCGCCTATGCTTCGTAGTTTGTATTTCTTTATGAGCCTTTAGTGAAAGCGTATTGCGGTTACTGCGCTAGTGCAGGTCTTGGCGAGAATATACAGATGAAGCCGCCCCCTGATGGTGGAGCAGGGGCCTTGGAGCCTGACACGAGCAAGAAGAGGAAAAGCAAGGCAGCTGTTGTCTATCTTGCAGCAAAGCAAACCAGGTCACTCGAGCATCGAGCCACTGCTGGGACTACTGCTTTGACCCTAGAGTCGAATCTTGATACCGAAGAAGAGGATGATAATGGAAGCCTGCTAAGGAGTAGAATGAGGTCGAGTGTGAGGGACTTGCAGGCGCCTCAATCGGAGGCCACTGAGTCTGGAACGGCTGGCTTCGGTCGGGCTCGAGGGCCAGGGGTCTTTGAAGAGGATGTTGATGTAGCTTCGAATCGCGCGGCCGATTTTGCTGCAGCTTCTACCAGGGGAACCACTGGCATTGGCCCTGAAGGGTCGGGGCTCGGAGCCTTCCACGAATGTGGGCTGCCACTTGGATAAATTGGCAACTTGAACGACCTTATATCTAGCTTCCCGGTCTCATCGAGGGAACTACGGGATGCCTATGGGATGATCGGCACCACAGTGAGGACTCCTCTCAAAGGGGGAGACTTTATTGCCAACATCTTTGATGGTGTTATTGATAGAGCTGATCTCGATATTCTTGGCACCGTTAAAGCGGCGGACAAGTCCATGTAGCATCTGATAGTCATTTTTTGTGTATTTCTTTCGTCCTCGAGCATCATTCTTCGTCTTTCTAACTTTTCCGCTATGCCACAGTGTAAGGAGATGTACGATCATGCAATCCTCGAGCTTCGCGGGGAGATTTCTTACCGCAAAAAGGAGCATAAGAAAGTTATTTTGAAGCTGGGAGATTCGGAGGCTCGCTCTGCCCGAGCTCTTTGAGGAACTTCAAGCAGCTTTGGAAATGGCGCTCCAGGAGAAGGCCAATCTTGTTGCTCAGGTACTTTGCCTTGCTCGTACCCGACCTTTTACCCCGTATTCATATGCGTTCCATATTCATATATTCATCGGCATACCCTTCTCACATAGGTCGAGCAGAGTGGCTCATAGATTAATCAATTGAATGCGGAAATCTCCGGGTTGAGAGAGCGAAATGAAATAGCGGCTGGGGAGTTGGCGGCATCCCGGGATCTTCTCTAGGATGCTCGCAGGGAGATTGCTACTTTGACCATGGCTAAGATCGTGGTCGAACTGGATGCTGCTACTTATTAGGAAGACGCAGCCACAACGCATATAATAGATTGTGACATATCCATAGCAGTTGAGCATAATCCAATTCGAGCTATCGAGCATGCTAAGATGGAGGTGAGGAGAAAGACCCTGGAGGAACTCGGGGCCAGAGGCATCGACCTGTCAGCTGTTCTTAAGGAGGCCCGTGCAGTGGAGGAAAGAATGGCACTTTTGATTGACTCTGATAAGGGCGAAGATAGTAGTGACGGAGAGTAGTCTTCGAGTCATTTTTGTATACCTTCCCTTTTGCTTTTATGCTTCCTCCCAGGGAATGAACAGTGTAAAGACGTTTTCTTTTTGACAATGTAGAAAAGGAGTTTTCACTCTGTCAGCCCTTCTCCTTGCCTTTTTGCTTTTTCATTTTAGCTTTTGCCTCTCGGCTCACTCCCGGACCAACCGGGCCCTGAAACTGGCGATGCCCTGGGGTTTTATCGATAGCTCCTCTCGCACTGATGTTTGTGACGTCGGGGGTATTCCCGAGGTCCTGCAGTTTTTCTGAGTCACGTGGGAGCTGGAGTGATTCCGCCAGTATGTTCCCCTAGAAGAAGGTGATGTTAACACGGCCAGAATTAATTGGCCTTATTGGGTAAGCGAGCTGTTGTTGCTTTGCCCCTATATATTTGCTCATATGTCTCTTAAGTGGAAAATTTGCTGTTCTTGACAAGGCTATCTCTTCTACAGAGCCTGGCGCTTTGTGCTAGTCTTTCAAATTCCCTATTTCAGAAAATTTTCCTCAGGTCCTTACTTTCTTCACCCTAGTTTGTCGTAGCCATGGCCACTGCTTCGATATTTGATCATCGGGTGGAGGGGCGTCTCCCCTGAGTTCCACATTCGGTCGGTGCCAGCGACTCGCCTTCAACGTTGGGAGAGCGAGGCTCGGGATGCTTTTCCTCGAGGAGGGCAGTCATGCTGGGTAGACCTCCTAATGTTCCGGGCTATTGAGAGCATGTGTCAAGGATTATTTCATTAGCGAGGGAGGAAATCCTCGAGATGATCAGAAAAGAATGCGGATGGAAGAAAGGCACAATTTTGCAAGTACCTTCCCCCGAGGAGAGTGTCATGACTTATGTTGAGGGATTTTTGAGCGTATCCACTCATGTTTTCGCGCCGGGTTCCCCGGACCGAGTCGTGTTGGATTTATATAGAAGATATCAAGTAACGTTGGCACAGGTTCATCCCTCTCTTTGGAGAATAGTGCAAGTGGTGAGATATTTTGCCGAAAAGGCCGGGATAGAATTTACCCTCAGCCAGCTTGTGAGGTTGTATCGGCCATTGCACTACCGGGGCCTGATTGCTCTTCAGCGTCGATCCACCTGAGCTTCTGTAATTGGCAGCAAAGAGGACGGAGATCGTGGATGGAAGAATCAGTTCGTTCGAATCTGAATGATCGATGTTATTCTTGGAGAATTTCTACCATTTCCTAAGAAATGGAACTTCACACGTAAGTGTTTCATATGAACTATCTTTGTTTCAACCCATTGGTCGCCCGGCGAGGTCCTTGATTTGGCCGAGTGGTCTAGTAAGCTGGCAGCTTGCTCGATTTATGATAGGCGTCGGTGGCGAGATCTGTCAAAAGGGAGATGGGAAGAGAAGCATCATGGTAAGCTCCCAACGGTCTGCCTCCTAATAAATGGCGTCTTTCCTGCTGGCTTATGTGATTTATCTGTTGCAGGCGCCAGGATTCCTTTCGTGGCGAGGCCGTGTCCCCGGGGGAAGAGCATAGGTTGCTGCTCTCGGGATCAAGGAGTGACGATAAAAGGAAAGATGTTCCGGGGTGCAAAAAGGCTTGTAGCGAGGCGACTTCTTCGCAGTGCTTGAGGAGAAGTGACTCGGTCGATCGGCGACTTTTTGGAGTGGTACTCCACCAGACGTTGCTTCGACCTTCGGCGAGGCTCAGCATTTTGGCTTTATGGTGAGTTTTGACTACTGCAAGAATGTTCTGGCCCTTGCTCTTCTCCTTTTTCCTTATCTAGCTTTCTTTCATAGGCCTTCGACAGACTTAAAGCTGAGCTGCTTCATTGCGAGGCCCCGTTGCGGGAGGCTCTGGACAAGGAGAAATCCCTCAAGATTCTTTGTGCGGCAAAGGAAAGCGAGATCGTCTCTTTACGACGTGAGGTGGGCCGAATCTAGGTTCGGGAGGCCCTCCTAGAGAAACAGGTACCCTGTATTTCATGCCAGCTTGTATTCCCTTTTTATCTTGGCATCTTGATGTTTTGCTATTTCAGTTGAAGGGCAAGGCGGATGAACTGCGACAACTCTGGGGCGAGGTTGTCCAAGTCAAACGCAAATTCACCGAGCTGCAGGCGCATGTGAATTCTCATTTTGTGGCCAAGGAGAGAGCTCAAGCCGGAGTTCTGCTCTTGAGGCGCAAATCTAGACTGTCCGTGCAAATGATTTTGCTCGGATAGAGATGATCGCAAGGCTCTCATCTGAGATTCGAAGGTGAAAACCGAGGTGGTGAATTTCTGGGCCGAGGTTGTGATGAATAATACCAGGGCAGGGCAGAAAATGGCAGCCTATTCTAGGAGCGCTGCCGCTGCTAAAGCTGAGCTGAAGAGGACCCTCGATCGTGCAAACAATAGCAAGTAATATGTGAGGTGCATATCCCGGAGGAAAATCCTCGAAGAGATTCATGCTAGGGGCTTTGATCTCTTGGGGGAGATCGAGCAAGACAAAGGAGAGGAGTATGATGCCAAGTTCCTTATGTCCGATGCCGAGGACGGTGAGGAGGAGAACACTAGGCTATAGTTGCCGAAAGGGGGAACGCCTATTCCTTGCCTTCTTCTTTGTGAATATAGCTTTCATAATATGTAGTAGGTTGAGGTTGTGCTCCACTGTCAATATGTAAAAATAAGAGGGGGAACCCCGCAATTTTTATCTTCTGTACTCTTGTTTGTCAGCATTTCATAGGGTCGATTCGACCTTTGGATTGATAGAAATCTCTGAACCTGTAATATGGCTCCGATGTTTGTTAGGCCGAAGATAGCGGCTTTATTTTTTTCCCTTAGGCTTGCACATTTTAACCGTCATCGGGTTCAGTATCCGGGTCGGGATCCAACTAGAGCTCAATTTACCCATGAGTTTTACGTTTTCACGGGTTGGAGATAGTGGCTCTTATGCCTTGGATCGGAGCGAACTTTTATATATGTGGCACTTAGGCATGTATAGTTAACTATTTTGGACCTGGTCTCCGAATCGGGTTACGACTCGAGCTCATTTTAATCCTCAAGTTTTCAATTTTCAAGCTGGCAACAGTGGCTCTTATGTTGTCTAGTCGTTGAGACCTTTTAGTATACAGCCCGGAGGCTTGATTGGCTGGCGACAATGGATCTTACGCTTTTGCTCGTGGTCATTTTGTAGGCTTTGTTTTCCTCTCGTTAAGGTCTTTTTGAAATGATTTTTCCTGACCCGTCATTGGTTTTGGAAGAACCTTCATTTCAAGTCGTTAGCGGCGATGTTCGAGCACCTCGAAAAGGTTCTTAGCTTGTAGGCTGAGTAGCTCGAAGCCTTGTGTTTTGGAGCTGACATGGTCGAAGCTCGTTTGCCTGTTGAGGGAAGCTTGTTTTAACTGGTTCTTTTCGAAGTATATTAGAAGTAGTGGCCTGCGATTTTGTTAGTGACATTCGAGAGTCCCCGAGTCACGTTAATTTGGCTGGAGTAATCGTTTTGACCGTAGTCATATTTGTTTGGCCGGATCCATTTCTCGAGTGATAGTTTAGGCGTCTACACCGAGGGTATGCCCTTTTGGGATTCTTACAAATGTGACGTATAGCTAAGGCTGTATGGTGGGCTGGGCCGGGACCGGGACCGGACCGGGCCCGCGGTCTAAACGGTCTAAACGGGCCTGGCGGGCCGGTCCTAGCGGTCCTGGGCCCAGTGGTCCTAAAAGCCCGCGACGGTCCGGGCACAACCACGAAGCCCACGAAGCCCGGGACCGC